>OMLP01001845.1:0-11239 GCA_900302685.1 Spondyliosoma cantharus
ACACACACACACACACACACACGCACACACACACACACACACACACACACACACACACACACACACACACACACACACACACACACACACACACACACACACACACACACACACACACACACACACACACACACACACACACACACACACGTTCACAATCTATGCACTTAAAATATATGTTTTTTTGTGATTTAAAACCAAATTCTGACAAATTCTGATATTTTGTTGACGTATAGACCTTGATGATGAAAAGACGGCGGTGGTTCAGAATAAGCACATGCCACACACATAAACACACCCAGCCCAAGCGGAGGAGTTGGCAGGGTGGAGAGAACTGTAGTACACAGGGAATTGGCAGGAGTGAATCTGGAGAACAGGGAAAATGTTGCAGTGAGGTGAAAGTAAATGTGTTCTTGAACTCTTTCTTACAGTGATGCTTTAATTTTCTATTTTTTTTTTACTATGGCCAGACTATGTTGACTGACGTTAACAATTGTGCTTTCAAAACAACAACAGGTTCCAAACAAAAATCATCAACAGATACAGTTAGAATTCTTTCAAAAATGTATTTGCAATTGTAGCACAACTAGTTTATTTTTGCAACAATTTTCACAATTTGTGTAAACTGTTGTGAAATGAAGTGTAAAAAGTGTGAGATGATTTGAAGATCCTAATCAGTTTTCACAAACGGCAATAAAAAAGTTGGACAGAAACTCAGCGCGAGTGTATCTGTGAGTGTGTATTCAGCTACATTCACTCCGCATGTTTGAACTTGTGTCTTTTTTCTCGTTTCTCTGGTGACAACTGTGACAATCTGCTCGGACTTCTGGCCTCCTGTTGAGGAATGCCGGCCGACTTGCTGACATTCAGGATAATTGCTTCCTGTTTTAACTGTCATGGGTCATAAAGGTCAGAGGTCAGGGTCAATCTCAGCTGTTGTGCTCTGGGCTACAAGGGTTGCCACACCTGGTCATTAGATCACAGCAATCCAGCATATTATACTCTCCAAACAATTTGCTTCTTCAGCGTGTTACATTCTTCAACATGCTGTAGCTGGAAAAAAGTTGTTTTTCAGCTTTTCAGTCAGTCTCCCTCAACACTTCATTGAAAACAGGATTTTTAAGTAGCTTGTGTTTGAGTCGCTTCTGTGCGAGGCGGGACACAAAGCACCACCTCAACAATGTCTCTGCTGCAATGCTAACACCTGTTTCTCAGAGACTTGTTGCAGCTTCCCATTTGTGAAGACTACTTAACTGACCCTGAATACAGCTCACTATCAAACACTAACAGCATTGCATCCTCATAATTACAGTATTCCCATTACAGTAAAAAAAAACCTGCACCTCATTTTAAAGCTGCCATCAGCCAAAATTAACTGACCTTAATGGCTGCTGATTGCATTCCCACACTGGCCAACCCCCTCCTCCATTTTTAGTGATCTGATCGTTTAAGTACATGCTAGCATAATTGAGGTCTCCTCCTTGATTAGATTTGCACCAGCTTTTAACAAAGCCTGCTCGAACTTAATCCAATGAGCCCCATTGTAGGGAGAGCAGAGGGATGACATCGCTCCTGGTTAGCTTCAAAATCAACCGAGCCGTCGAGCAATTAGAGGCTACGCTGATAAAGAGGCTGGACAACTAAAACTAATGACACAATGTTTCTCAAAGCGCAAAAGATAACAAGTGGACAATTGAGCAGTAATTCAGAGCATGAATTAACTTTTTATAGACTTAGTAATGAATGAATTATTTCCATGAATTTTTTGTTCAATAGTTTAGTTAGGCTTTGATTAACTAATAAACTCAAACAATAAGGCAGGAAGCAACAAGGACAATCTTTTCTTTCAAAATAAAAATAAAAGCAGTTAGGCATAGTGATTGGCATTGACTGGATTTTAATATTTATTTCTTCAGGTTTGTCAAGCTAGGGCCTGTTCTGGCGCATTAAAAGACTTCATGTCACTTTTCCACTGAAGTCCTGCTCTAAAGCTTAATCTCTTCCTCTTCTGTCTGCTCAACAAACATACCTAAATTAGTCTGAATGATGCCGGTGGTGAGGCATGTCCATGTTTTGGAATCTACATCGTGCACTCAGCAGTCCTGACCCACTGGGATGGGAGTGAGCCACCTGGCAGGGTGTGGAGGTATTGACTGTAGCTGCGTCCTCTGGTGACACCTGCCCGTCCGTAATTACAGTTAAAGACTAACTGTCCTTCTGACCTGTGGCTGTGTGTCACACTCCCAATCCCCTAATCTTCTCCTTTGTTCTCTGTCACCGTCAATTAGTCATGTACCTGGAGTCAGCCAGAGGAAAGTGTGTGTGAGGATACATGCCCGTGCTTGAGAGCTTTAATTACACTTACTGTTAACTGCTGCTTTTTCCTGTAAGTGTCAGAAGTTGATCATTTTTAAAGAAAAAGTGCAGAGAAATACACACTTTTCAGTTCATCAAAAGTGATAATTTGCTGTTTTTCTCACTCTACATGACAGTAAATTGAATATCTTTGGATTTTTAGGGGGTTTTGGGAAGTTGGGATGCACCTTTTTCACACCTTTCCAAAAAGCAAATGCTTAACTGTTTACTTGGGAAAATAACTAGTGGACAAAATGATAATTGAAAAAAAAAAAAATTGTTAGGGGCAGCCTAAGTTTGAAGTCCTTCTGCGGAATGTGCAAATTGCACACAGTAACTTACAACATTTTTATATAGTTTTTTTCCAATTTATTTTTTAAGGTTCTGTTAAAGGATGATATAATATAATGTTGAGAAAGTTCTGACCAAAAGGTTAAAACAAGGAAATCATTGTATAAGATTAAAAATCATTAAAATCCCTTAGTTCTTAAAGCTCTTTTGAAAAACACACACCTGACACAGGTGATGTTTTTCTTTATGTCACCTTCCAGGCATGTGTGTGTTATTGGACTTGATCTACGACCAGATCAGTGTCGAGATTAAGAACAGGAAGCATTTTGACTGAGCCAACACTGTTTTTCTCTCCACCTCCTCTTCCCTGTCTTCTCTATGTCAGTAAACCCTCCTCGAGTCTTAACAATAGGATTTCACACTCGCTATAAATAGGCCTGAACAAGTCGGAGCTCACCTGTTCAAGCTGTAACTAATCCAGAACTATTTCCATAGTTCCCCTTGAGGTTTAGTGATCCGGCCCATGAGGTGCCAGAGGATGAACAGGCATGCTGGAGAGAAAGACATAAAGAGAGAGAAATGATTTTGAATGCAGGCCCAGTGAATGAGTGGCTGTTTTGGACGGCAAAAGCTGTTGATTGCAGTTTCATGATGTTTTTGTTTTGCCTTTCTAAAGTTAATGTATTTACGGAACTCTATCATTTAAATTTGGCAGAAAGGGAATAGCAGGTCAGAAAATGGGCTATTTGCACACATGCACTGTAGCACAATAAGACAGTATTCCTTTTTGATATGAAAGCGTCTACAGCACCTTATCTGGATCGTGAGTTTAGAGGCGATTGTTGACAGTAGCTGATACGTGGTGAGATAAATTCACTTTGATTTACAGGGGAAACAAAGCAGTATTATGTGAGCCAGGGACACTTAAGACTGGAGTAACTGTGATATGAACACATGCCAAAATTTATGTGCGCGTGTTGAAGAGGGCAAGCGGCTCTGGAGTATGTTTTGTCAAAGCCTTTGGATGAGGCTCCAAAATGCTTGGCACCCTTTCAAATGCCGGATTGCCCACTGATAATAGAGACAGATTTTTAATGCGGTTGCCAGTTTGTTGTTATCAAAAGATAAATGTTCGGATATGCAGTCAGAAGTGCTGTGTACAGAAAAAAATAAAAATACAAATGCAAATGATTTATCATCTGGATTGCTATTAATTTAACCTATGGAGTCTTAGTCAATAATTAATGTCTATTGGCATATGACCCTATATGCCATACAGTAAACAGCGTGTCTCATAACTATGTATGAGATCTTGTAGTCGGCTAATATACGACTGAAAGGCCCAGAGACAAGCCCTGGGTCTTAATAAATCAGCCATATCTAATGAACCCCCTAATTGTGATTTACAGCCTGCAAGACCAGTGCTGCGATGGAGAGAGTAATGGCCAAATAGAAAGAGAGCGAGAGTCCAGCGGAGCAGCAGGCGAAAATGAAACGCAGCTTTATTAAAAAACGCTGCTCCCTTCCAGCAACTGTGAAATTCTTGCTTGAGTCTCATGAGATTTGTCAAGATATGATACTTAATGTGATAAAAATCACAACAGCTGGACGAGTAACCGTTACACTCGCAGTCCGACAAGCAGCAGAAAGAAAAAGAGGGGATATTTATACATTCACTTAAAGCACTAATCCACACGCTCCAGTTTCTGTTTTCAATTTGTCATTTGTGGTGATTGTGCTGTTTTAGTGGGCGCAGCACTGTGACGTGCGCTTGCTGATGTGTCACTTTGTTTGTGCTGTTTTGTTTTTTCTCTATCGCTATACAATTCTTCTCCTATTTATTCCGAACTTAACTGAAAACATGTGGCACATTGCTTCTGCGCCAGAATATTTTTCTCATTAAAGACCTATCAACATGGGCCGCTCAAAACAACAAATGTAAAAGCTTTTATGAACTCTCTTTGCATTTCAGTCACTACTGTTTTAAAAGCTACTGTGTTGTTCAAATTGATTAAACTGAGCAGTATAATAGGAAATTATTGATATAAAAGTTTATTGCCAGACTTTCCATGCTTGACGTCAGGCATGTTGACCCCACCTGAGTTCTAAATATTTGCCCTGATTCAAGGGCTTAAGTCCATGTGAACTGTGATTGGCTAGATTAACACCCTGCATGCTTTTAAAGCGAGGCCTTGTGCACCGTCAACAATGTATATTCGCTGTGGGCCGGAAAAGTACAATGGATACCTTGTAGTACCGTGCAGCGTTGGGAGGCTCTGACCTACAGCACACACTGACGCCTCTCTCCACTCAAGTGTGTGAATATGTTTTACATACTTCTTCTTATGTGCATATTCCAGGAAAAGGTAGAGCGTGGCTTATTCACTTTCCTCATCCGCTGATGTGGCCACAGAACTGCCTCTTCAACATTTCTGCCCTGGACGTGTTTATCGTATATAGGCCACTTGTCCGTAGTATCAGGTATACCTTATCGACTCCCACATAACTGTTTCAAATCACCCAGCCTGTTTCCCCTAATACACATGCACAGCTAAACACACTCATGTAGACTTTATAACGAGCGTCTTCAGCTCGAGCAGGGTACACACCGTGGAAAGGATTAGTGTGGATTGTGACAGCTCGACATACCGGGGGACACTGACATGCCTCCGACTGCCAAACAAGACAACTGCTCGCACAGAGGAGAAGAAATGTTCATGCCGGTTTGGCTTCACTCCTCCTCTGCCTCCTTTAAAATGCTCTCAAATCTACTGTGTAACTTAGTTCATGTTTTACATCTTCAGGATCTATCAGACTTTTGCTTTGAGTTTTTACAGATAGAAGTTAAATGATGATTTATGCTTTTACATTATGCATCATCACTATATGTTGAAATTTGATTAAGATAAATTTGTCAAAAGAGCAGGAGAAATTCATCGTCATCTGGAGCAATCCTAAATGAATTACCTCATGGTGCCCTGAGAGACACATCATAGACATTTGTACTGTAGGTTGTTTGTCATGAAATAGGGTAATTGTTATAAAATTCTTTAAGTTATGAATTTCAAATCTCAGACTGTAAAATTATGCAAACATTGTTGTATGATATTGGTTGAATTTAAGATTATTGGAGTGTTGCAGTCACCCTAACACCATTTGGAGCATCTGTGTCACATGAACGCCTGATATGTTAAAACATTTAATTACATTCCTACACATCTCCCCTCTTTCTCTTGACATGCCCTTATATGTGACACTGCCAAAATGTGTAGAAATTAAATCCTGTGTTTTTAGCACAGATGACTTGTTAGACCCATCTGTACACATTACACATTCAGGTCAGTCAATAATTAAATAAAAATATGTTGTTTTCCGACCGACTGAGAGTAGCATGCCTCTGAATAATGCAGCCATTTCATGCTAACAAAGCTGAGGAAATCCTCAAAGCTCTTTCACAGATAGGGGACAAAGCTCATTGTCAGAGGATAGAGAGGCAACTGGGATTACAATGGGGGCATCCAGTGAAACGATTTGCCAGTCCTAATCTGGGATTAGTAGGCTTTCGCACCTCCTGGGCGCTCTAAAAGCCACCTGTTTGGACACTCCTGCAGATGATGTTACACTCCAGAGCTCCTTGTTTGATTTTAATTCTTTTGCTTATATCTAAGTTTTAAACGATTTTGTCTTTCTAATTGGCAGAAACAATCACAAACGCTCAGGTCTATTCATAAATATAGTTTACAAATAGATCATTAATTTGAATTTGTAAAACATTAAAGGTGTATATAAATTTGTTTTAATGGCTTTATGCAGTCTGATCCACTGACATTAAATCTGTGCACCAGTGCACTTAACCATTGGCCATCTTTAAAAATGCATAGACTTTTATTCTAATTAAGATGGTACATTGTCTATGCCTTTGTTTTTCTCATCTGCTGCCAAATCAACAACTGAAACTAATTAACTTGTATCTTAATTGTTTTCCCCTTGTGCCGTCACGTCCACTCAGCTCAACATTTACTGAATTATAAATGTGTACCAGAGATAGGCAAATGCAAAAAAAACAGTAAACATGAATGTCGGATGATTGTTCTCAGCCACGGTGAGGCCCTTGTGTCCTATAATGACTTATTAAAGCTCACTTTTTTCTGCTGCTAGCCTCAGGGCTAATGCAATCACTCTAAAAAATGTGTGAGGGCAGCTGTCGTATTGCCACGGGCTTCTATCATGACTTTCTACTTTTGATGTCACCCTGAAATAGACATTGCCAATGATACTTTTGAAACTTAACCCTTTGGTAAATTTACCCACTCTGATTGCTTAATCTGCTTAATTTATTTGACTTAAAGCATCAATCTTTTGGGTGTTTTAAAAAATATATCTTTTTGGACAGATATTGAGTGACAGTTAATGTCTTTTTTTCTTGGGAAAAGGATGTCCATCGTTGTATCCATATTCTTAAGATAATAGGATATCCCTGTGTTTAGAGCTACTGTCACCTATATGGAAAGGTCAGACCACCACAAGGCTTAGAACTTGTGCAACAAGCTTATTTGTGCATCACAGTGACATTATGTTTCTTACCCAAAGAGGTCAAAGGTAACTGGTGGGATAATAAGGATCTTGGCCCGAAGTGAGAGGACATGTGGTGGTTTGCTGCCGCATCAGCTCCTGCAGGTAAACAGCGTATTACGTCCAATAAGTTGTTTGTCTAATGGCAGGCTGCATAAGCTTTAAGCTGATATAGATTAGAGGTAAAAAGAGAACAGAAGAAATAGAGCTAATGAGGATAGTGGAGTGAGTGTAGTAGAGATGTGAATGAGGATGTATTAAAATTGATGTTGACTGTTCACAGGCATTTAGATCATTGTTGAGAGAGAATGAAAGCCTCCTTCTCTGCTTTACATGTCTTACCTATAAGATATTTGATAACTAAAACATTAGTTAGATGTTAGATTATAGTGGTACATATCCTCAAAGGGGCACTATGTAGTTTTGGAGGAGAAATTCAAACTCAGAATTTTGATATTTATGATATTAATGAGGTAATAATACAAACTCAGAAATATTTATTTTTTCCATAATTGAACAAACAAGCTGTTCTCAGAGGAAAATAAGAAAAATTGCATAGTGCACCTCTAATGCTCAAATTTATGTTCAGGCCCTCCTTAAGAAAGCTTTTGGGTTTGTTTGTGGCACACAGCTCAAAAGTTGCACTAGTAAAGGACCAATTTGTAAGAAAAGTTAATATCAGAACCAATTTGTAAGAAAAGTTATTTTTGAGTTTCAGTCCCAACTCATCAAATACTGACACTTTCTGATTGTTGTGTGGTTGGCCTCCATTCTAGAGCGTCAGTATTTGATGGGTTAGGAATAAGACTCAGGGATCAACTTTCTTCTTAATTGGAAATTTAAGTGTCATCAATTGTATTCGTCTCATATGTTATTGAGGCGTCAGTTCTGCTGGCTCTGATCGTTCACGTCATACAGGAGAAATGGTTCAAACTGCTCCTGGTTGGTTTAGGTATTGTTATGTCTAGCAGATCAGCAGTAACTTGTGGGGTTCCTCAGGGTTTTAGTCTCGGTCCTCTTCTGTTCTTACAGGTTCTGTATTATGTCCGTTTTCAACCTAGATGCTATACGCTGTTGGATTTAGTATATATTGCAAACAATAGGCTAGAAGTCTTGTGGCGGTTTACACAGATGTTGAAACATCCAGGACTCCCCCCAGTTATAGACCTCACAAAGCATATTGCATGATGGCAAAATGTTCATACCCAACAGCAAGTAACATATGTGTAGTTCGGCTTTCATTGTTTGTTTCAGTGAAGTGCTGTATTAAATCTGCCGTTTATAGGCAGATTTTCTCTGTTTATATGATGGCACAGCTACCTGGACAATGTGGTCTCCTTTAAAGATTAACAGACAAAATATTCACACTGTGGGACTTCTAACTACCGTGAGCGGGAGGTAGCAGACAAACAGTCCTTTTGAGCTACTGAGTGTTGACTTTGGTCTTCAATGGTTTCTTCAATGGTTTACTCTGTATCGTTGCCACAAAGTAGATAAATGTATATGTGTACTGTATTTGTGTTAGCTCGGGGTGTGTTCACGTGCCAGGAAAAATAACAAGCACAAGGGAGGGTGTTGGTCAATAAGGCCACTTCTGGATTTCTCGGGGTCTGCGGTTTTGGTCCGGGTCCCTGAACACAGAGACCCGGCATAGTGGAGTGTGTTTACGTCCACTGTACAAACGACGCATTCATAATTTTTTGAGTGTTCCATCATTGGCTTTGATTGAGATTTTCCATCGGCTGACTTAGTGTTTGCTCCAGGTGTCCATTTGATGAGAGACAAAATCCTTAAATTACAATGTTTGTTAATATTGAAAAACTGTGTAGACACTGGAATGAATTCCTCTCCACATTTTCCTCCATGAAATAAATAGGGAACATGTTTTGGCAGTTTCATATTTGAAGAGATTTATTTGAAAAACAAATATTGAACCACCCATTTCTCACAAAATAATTACATGCATTAAGAGAGAACTTACTGAAAAATGTTTTTGATGCTATTAGCTACCTCATAGCATTTTAAGGTTAAACTACCTGTAACTGTGCAAAAGAAGTGTTTGTTGATGTCAATTTTCACCTTTCATCTAAAATGAACATCTGTTAAGAGATTTTCTGAACTAGGCCGATGCCAACATCACCAAACGGATGCAGGGAATATCTGCCAGCCACTAATCAACCAGCTAATACTCATCTTATATGAGTGCCATCTTCCTGTGGGATGACATCGTTAGCAGCACTGTGATATCTTTTTCTTCTGATCTTTCAGTTATTTTCTATTTCTGGTTAGTGACAGTGACTGTCATGGTAACTTCATATATTTAATATGTTTAGACTTAAAACTCTTTATTAATTGCAGTGGCTGTTCCTGGTTAATACAGTGATGCTCTGATTACATTGCAACTTTGCCTGCAAAGACTTAAAATAACCAGAGCTAACAGAAAGGATAGCCTTGATATAAGAAATAGCTCTGGTTTTACAGTAGACAAATGTCTGGCTGTCAGCACTCATTGAAATGCCCCAAAGGTTCTGCTTTTTCCAAACAAACTGATGATTGAAATGTAACTGTAAAAGGCACAAAGACAATCATTTATAAAACATTAAACATGTTGTTGTTGGCTGAAGAAAGTTTTTGCGTCAGCTGGCTTTCACCGCGACGACATATTTAATCGTTTTATGTTGGGATTTCAAGAGTTGTCCAATATCTTCTCCTCACGGAGGCAACTGCCAACTGCCATTTTTTACTGGGGTAAAAACCGAAAGACAAATGATAACTTCACAACATTCAAACATTCATTTAAGGTTGAGCTGATTCAATTTTGCTCCATACCTAGCCTGAATGCTGTCCATTTGCGTGTGTCGTGTGGCTGTAAAAACAATGTAACTACACAGAGCTCGTCAGTGTAATATACTCATGGTCATACAATGACTTTTGTTTACCTGAGAATTTGGTTGTGACAACTGATTGATGTACAAGTTGCTCTGACCCGATCCTCGCGCACAGCATCCGCCTTCTGCTCACCTCCCTTCATTGTTTCACTTGAGTCATGAAAAGGTCAGAGAATACCTGCAGTCGCATGCCATAAGCACCTAAAGCTTTGAAATATGTGGCTACAGAGCTGCCTCTTACAGAGAAATCCATGTTAATGGGCTGGAATTTCAGAAAACAAAACTGCTTTTCTTGCTATTAAGGCAGTGACGAAATGGGCTGGTTTGGGTGTAAATGGCGTTGCTATTGAACATTTCTATTTTGAGCAAAAAAAGCCGGGACGAGGGAATCTCTGGGAGAAAACAGGGCAGAGTGTGTGTGTTCACATTCCACATGTCTGACCTATGACAGTGCCCTCTGTTTGCAGCGCTCTGCGATGATCTAATGAGAGTCCAGACAGACCCAAGATTTAGGAGCTGGGAGAGCCGTTCTCATACAAGGCCAATTCTCTTCAAGATGATTTTTTTTCATTTATTTATCCAGGGAAAGTAACTGAGCACACATGTTCTTTTTACCAACGCCCTGCTACTCATTCACACCTGGGAGTTGCCTGATACAACCGCAGACTTTAACTGATGACCACCAAACAACTTCATTTCAGCAATTAGGTTTGACAAAAAGTTGCCATTGAGTAGGAGGCAGGGGGTCGAATGATCGACTGTTTTCTTTAGCTCAACCCAAAAGCTAAAATGTCTCGGCCTCTTTGATTTTGATCATTCTTGGTCTCTTGTGACCTCCTCAAATGTGAACTGCTGAAGTACACTTTTAAAGGATAATTCCACTTTGTTACATTTCCGGCTACTGTATACTGCTAGTACACTACATTTTGTAGGTAAATATTGTACTTTTTACCCCACTACATTTATTTGATAACTTAGTCATGAGTCACTTTGGAGAATGCAAGCTGCATGTATGTATATTATAATTTACTTTACTTGTACCTTTGATACTTGTGTACATTTCTCTGCCAGAAATGTACTCTTTATACTTAAGTACTTTTAATATCAGTTGACGTTCACTTTTACCAAATACA
>OMLP01001846.1:0-11917 GCA_900302685.1 Spondyliosoma cantharus
CCCCCCCCCCCCCAATGGCAATGTCTGCCTGCTACTCCTTCATAATAGAGAAAGCTGGCATTTAAGGCAGCAGAGCGCAGAAGTTGCTGAGCTTTGGAAAATCTGAAGTTGATAACTTTGTGAAGTGATAAGACTGCAGATTAGTTGGAGCTGAATGCATCCGGCCTCAAACTGCATTATACTATGACATGTCACTAGTGCTGAAACATCAAAGAATGATTAAAGCCCTCTAATAATTGGAGTTTCAACATTTCTGCTTTGATCAAGGTCTATGACAAGCTGCACATGCTTAATCCTGACGTGAAGGCTGAGGAGCTACTGATGGCGCCGAACTCAGTCCTGAAACTCCAAACCAACAGGTGAGTTACCTCCATGTTGGTTTTGTCTGTTCTAAGATACAACCGTGGGGTTTTCTCTGACAACTTCGATTGCATGATGAACAATTACGTGAACGTGTACAAAACTCAGATGAACTTGATGTGATTGTGTTTCTGTGTCCTATAGGGATGGTTTGGGTGCACTCTCTTATCGCATGCTGGATTGCCCTGACCAGGTTGTCATCGCTCAAGTGGATGATAAGGGCATTCTCTTCTCCGGCTCTCTCACTGGTATCTCCTCTCTGCTGATCACCTCGCAAGAGACCTTTGGTGTCAATCAAACTCTCATCCTTGCTGTGAAGGTCAGTTAGAGATCTACTTCCTGGATGCTACTACGTTTCACATTACTGGTACTGAAATAGGTTTCCTGCTGGATTGTTTTCAGTGACCTGTTACCTAGAGTTATTGTAGATGCTGTGTATATCAGTCATCCAAATTTTTTCTGTTTCAAGTAACATATGAACCAATTTGATTAATACAAGTTAAACACTAAATTAGGGCTGTCCTGAATAGCATTTTTGGGCCATCAGTGACATTTACCCACGCTTATATTTGCAGCATCAAGCAGATCAAACTTGTAATTACTTTTTAATTATATACTTTGCTATTATTGTAATCATGGGTCTAATGAAGGATGAGGACTTGAGTCCTAAAAGTCAACTTGATGAGGAAGCAAGTGTTGAGGTTTGAGCACACCTGCAGGACTGCGTGTGTGCACAATGAGCAGAAATGCTCCCTTGCTGGGTTTTAATGTGTGCAGGTTTTAAGACTACTTAAAAGCTATGGAGGAGCTCCAATTCTTGTTCCCTTTATCAGTATTCTACCTCTTTTTTTGGAGCAGCTGGTGCAACTTCTCCTTCCTCTGTATACACATAGAAGCTTTGAAGCGTTTGGGTCAGCCTTACACTGGATTATTGTGCAGCAGAAAATATGAAAATAAGCACTGTGGAGCTAAAAAATGATGCCTCCTAAAGGGTAAATGTTCAAGCAACTTAACTCAATATGGAAAACATTCACATGTATGTCACATCTTGCCTTTGTTTTGTGTTTTCAGTTTGGTTTCGTTCAGACAAAGCATAGCTGGCACGTAAATATAAATAAATAGTTAAACAAAACAAAAAATAATGTTTCTACATTTTCTGTTGACATTTTGCCTCCAGCCCTGTGGTATGATATCTATATTTACTTATCAGAACAAAACAACAAACAGCAGCACAGTAATTGCTCAGTATGTAGCCGTTTGACCAAGAATACATAAGGGAAATGTCATAGATTTTACATAGTGTCTTTGTTAATATATAATTGTCAGTATATGAAATATTAACCATGTGTCATTCTGAACCTGTATTTCTGCACCAAACTAATTCTTAGTGGGCTGAAGTGTATCACCACCGTATAAACCATAAACAGGAGAACTGATGCTTAAAATAACAGTTGACATTGTTCCTGCAGTTAACACTGGTTCTCCCCTTCATTCCTCAGGTGGTTCCTGTTTCATATGTGCGCTTCAGTACCAGTCCGGTGCTCTATACGCACACCAGAGAGAGCCTGAAAGCCTTCCCCCTGGGCGTCGTGCTTACATTCAATGTACACTTCCATGCCAGCACTGGAGAGGCCCTACACAGCTCCAACTCCGACCTTACGTTTTCCACGAACAGGTCTGTCACCACACTACTATGTCACTGATATAATCCATACATTCATAAACGGTGTGACTCAGTGAGCTGAACTTCAGGGCAGGCAGAAAAGGGAGGGGAGGGTATGTTTTGCAGTTTGCTCAGTGCCCCAAGGTTGAAAAGCTATTATCCTGCTGTTGTGGGCTATATATAGAGGGAGAGTATCAAGGCCTCTCTTTGAGTGGTCTGTTCGTGCAACCTCGCCCAGCCTTGCATGACCTAATGTCTGCCCGTATCTCAAATTCTGTCAGACAAGTCATGTCAACCCACAAGCTACTCATCCTCGACCAGCTGAACAGAAAACGTATTCATTTGGAACGCTTTTATCCATTTAGCCCTTTATTCTGATGTATTCACCGTGGTGTATTTTTTATGATATTGATCCATAACCTTTTCTATACTTAGCCAGTGCTATGATACCCTATACAATGCTTCTCAGTGCCGCCACAGTAGTTGAGGTCTCAGCAGGGTATAGCGGCAGACTGCGTGTGGAGTTCACAACATTAATTTACTGGGCTGTGTTTCCACCTGACTGAATGAGTCAAATTAACTGGAGTGTTTGACAGGGAGGAGCACTGCTGCTGACCCAATGAGGGACTCATTGATTGTTGTACCTTGTTCTGCAAATGCTGACAGACAATTTTGGGGGAAAGGTTTCTATATCAGAGACTTAGTCTTGGGACTAAGTTATGTCATTAGATCCAATTGAGTCTCCAAGGAGCCAATTTGATTTTACAGTTATCTGATGTGGGAGCATTTTGGCCCTATTTGTTCAAAATAAATGCTTTGGAGACATTTTCAGCAGACAAAAGAGAAGTAGAACACAACTGAGGACTATTGTAGCAAGAAAAAAAAAACTACATGAAAGAATGAGAACTCTTCTCAGTTGCTTGTTTTGTTAAGCTTGTCTAATCGTAACATAAGTTCATTGGAAAGACGGATAAGGTGTGGCGGGATGTGTGACGGTCATGGATTAAAGGATTATAGGGTTCATGTATAAAGGGGATCAACAAAGGGTCAAATGTTGATCAATCAAGAGCGAGGTGTGTCGCAGAAAGGTATTGAGAAATATTTGGTGTGGTCTCTGTTCCTGAACCTGTTACAATTACTTAATATCTGCACAATAAATCATATTAATTACCATATTGATTATTATTACCTACTTTCTTTAATGGAAATCATAGCGATATTAATTTCAATGTGGTTTCCTATAGGTCTTAAAAATCCTTAAAGGTTTTCAAAATTAAGGGAAAAATAGAGATAGACATGGTTTATTGAACGTGTTTGCATTTATATATTTTATGCAAGAACATAAATTTCATTCTTATGATATAGGCCATGTTTTGCTGTCTGCATGTGTGTCCCTCGCAGTTTTTTTTGCCATCATTTGTAACACAGCACAATTAAGACATGTATACATTTAAGCCCCTCTCTTTAATTGTTGTCTCTGAGCTTCTGTAAAGCCTGCTAGTGCTTGTTATGAATATTCCCAGTGTAGTAGCAAATGAGCAGTAATTAATCTTGATCCATACCGAGAATTATGCTGTGTTGGGTTCTTGAATTTCAGGATATTGGGCCAGGAAGAAGTGGCAAAGTCCTTGAATTTGATGTTAAAGAAAGTGCGGGACCCTTATCCAGTGAAGGGGACAACATCCTAAGTCCTCATTCTGTATAAAAATGGTTCAGCTGAAGCTAATATGAGCCTGCAGCAGTCTTGAGTTCGACTGATAATTGTGTATTCTCCAAAGCAACAGTGTTTCTAATTCCAATGTATTGTTTCCCCAGACAGTGTTTCTATGCTGAGCTGTGGATAGAGATAGATTCCCATAAATGAATGCAGGGCATTGACTATGTGTTTGTGTTTATGTTGTTTGTTTGTCCTTAAACATACATTTAGAGTTTAAAATAAAAGTTCTTTATTTTAGTTTTGTGTATTTTTAAGATTAACATGTAGCCTCCTTAATATGTATGAAAACAAAGTTAATTCTAAAAGAAGTCACCGTACAAGACAAACAGTCAAACAAATTCTGAAGTTGTTTTGTTACAGCACTTTAATGATTAGTTAGTCCATAATTCAACTTGCACCTCTCTTCTGTCCGGCAGGGATGACCTGGTTCAGGTAGGGATCGGGCCCGGTAACCACACTCTGACAGTGAGGACCATCAATGTGGGCCTCACTCTTCTTGCCGTGTGGGACAGTGGAAACGTGGGTGTGGCCGACTACGTCCCAATACCTGTGAAGCGTGCCATCTACCCATATGAGGCTCAAAGACTGGTGGTGGGCGATGTGGTCTGTTTCAGTGCCCAGTTAACCAGCCCGGATGGTGAGAGGTCTACCTATTATTTTCACCAATGCTCAAACTGTGAACAAAGAAGAAAGGAAAAACATTAGAAAAATGAAAAGACTTGCCTTGAGTTTTGACATTGTAAAGATGGCTCTGCATTTTATTGAATTGTTTCCTCAAGGATTGAATATCTATTTATCTTCAAACCTTTTGAATTATAGTACTTTTCTTCTCTGATATAATCTTGCATAAGTCGATTCAGTTGTAAGTCTTATTTTTTTTGTCTGGGTATTATATTCCCTCTCTGTTCAGGTGTTCATGGTGCTTGGAGCTCCTCTGCTAATGGTGTTCTTGAGGTGGACCCTAAAAGTGGTGCAGCAGTAGCAAGAGATTCTGGGACGGTCACTGTGTACTACGAGATACCTGGTGTTCTGAAAACATACACAGAGGTATTTTATCAGTAGGAAATAATGACCATTTCAGCTGCAATGCCTCACTGACAGAACCTCTGTACTCCGTTACATCGGTTCCCTTTTCGTCATGGCTGTGATGAACGAGCTGCAAGAAACCAGTCGGAGTGTTCCAATTACATAAACGGCACACCACTCTGGTTTCTTTATTCCGACTCTTGACATTTCTTTTCTGCAGAAATTATGAGCTTCTCCATCGGTGCATCACACTGTCTCAGTCCTTCAGCGATATATCATAACCAGAATAAAATCCCAGCAGGTGCTTGGTATATCCATTATCACCTTTCAGTCATCACACTAATGTGTGTGCATGATGTTACTGCTGTTGAGATGCTCATACATGATGTTTGGAAAAGGATTAATTAGCTCTATCTTGTCTAACTGTCACCATACTGCATCCTTCCTGCTCGTGAGCTGAATGTGACCTGCAAATTAATATGAATTCTTTCTACTGGCAGGACAAGAATTGATGAGATTCGGAGTAACATATTTTATCTTAAACAGAAAGCTCACATTCATTCTTACGAAATGAATGGACATGTTTCTCTAACAGTGTGAGATGAGACATTGATAGAAGCAGCAATAATGTTATATTAAACTCTCAGCTGTTTTAATTGGTTTGTTTCACTGACAGTCTGGTGTGATTGATGGGAACAATTAGGTGTGGATGTAATTTATAAAGTGATTATTCCAAGCACACACTTGAATCTTCTTTTTCATTTGCTGTTTTCTTTCCGTGTACGGTTCGGTAGGTACTAGTGGAAGCATCTACAAGGACGGCAGCTATGGCGCAGGCTACACCCGTCAAGAATGGCAAGGAGACAAAGGTCCTACTCACCACCAGAGAGAGAGGAACCAACCTCATTGGTACTGAACTAATTTGATTTAGAAAGGCAGAATAGTTCAACGTTTTGGGAAATAAAAAAAAACAGTTAATTTGCTTTCTTGTCCAGCATTAAATGAGAAGCTAAATAACATAATGTCTGTTTGGTGAGTATGAAGCCACAGTCAGCATTGTCTTAGCCTAGCTTAGCACAAAGACTGGGAAAATGGGGGAAACCCTTGTCTATCCTACGGTAACCAAATTGCCTTATAACACTTTATAAAGGTGTTATTTGTCAGAAATAATTCAAAGGTAGCTCCAAAACTATAGGGGGCAACAGTTGCATACAAAAATGTATGTTGAAGTGCTGACAGAAACCGGCTGAAGGTACCTTTTTAATTCCTTGAAAAATAGTTCCTGAGACTAAAGGTTCCAGACACTTTGAGTCGAAATGTGGCTTTAGGAGAATCTTTTGTTAACTGTATACAGAGCCACACAAGGTGTTTCCCGTTTCCTGTCTTTGTGCTAAGCTATGCTCACCAGCTGCTGGATGTAGCTCCGTATTTAACAAAAAAAAATGCAGGAGCGGTATCAGTCTTCTCATCTTGCTCTATACTGGAAAGCGATTAGGCATATTTCACAAAATGTCCAACTTTTGCTTTAAATCCGTAATCTCATTTATATCTGCCTGACTGAAAATCTAAAGACCCTGTGTGTAATGAAGCTCGAATGATTTGTATCTCATGCCAGTGTGCTTTACCCTGCAGGAACCTGTTCCTCTGCCCAGACTGAAGCTATTTCTCAGCTGCAGCCAGAAACCACTGTCAGCTGTCATCTCAGCTTTACCAGCGAGGCTGTTGACTTCTCTGCTAATGATGTCTTCAAAACACACACCGGCTTTGATTCCAACATTGGTAAGGCTGATCGGAATTTACACCAGACATCATGTTAATGGTCAAAGAAGCAATGTGTCTTGAGTCATTTCAGTTTGCTCGGATACAGTGCGTCAGGCTTTATTCGCTCCCTGCAATTCTTCCTTTCATCTACATAAGGGATTGCATTTTGGGGGGGTTGAAAACTACATTTTAACATTCACATAATTGTCTATCCTCTAAGAAACACTCTACACTTCCAAAATAAAAAATGGAAAAATGTCTTTTAAACCTTACCTAGGAGGCACTTTGTTTATACATATACTCTGCATGGCTGGACAGGAAAATACTGTTTACAAGGGCATAATCAATACCTGCTTTGCTCTTGGAATAAATTTAGCAGAGACTATAAAAGGTGTCCAGGTGATGTATTGAACTGCAGAGAGCCCCTTTTGCTTGAAAGCACTGATCTAATCATGTTTGGGGTTTGGGAATTCACCCGGGTTGTTGGCTTATTTCTGAAGGGATCCGCTGTGTGTGTACAATCCTGTAATCACTCAGCTGCATCCTACTAAGGTCCTAATGAGAGCATTTGATTGTGAAATGATCCTGACAAATTCCAAGATTAGAACTGAATGGGAACAGACATTTTATTGCTTTTTAAAAAGCATTGTGCAGCTTTTTGAGACCACGTTTACACTAGGGACACTGTACTTATTTTCTTTTACCAAATGCACACATAAGTAATTTATCTTGAGCCATCACATTTCTCTCCTCTTTGCTTCAGGCCTCTACACATGTTCCATGACCTTGCAGCCAATGACCGACCACCAGACCCGTGTGCTTAGCATGTCCATGACCAACCTGCTGGTGAGGGCAGGCGTGCAGGGCAGTGCCTTCTCTGGGGAACAAGTCAGTGCTGTGCTGCCCGTAGAGCCGGGCCTCTACTCTGACCAGACTGAGTTGCTGCTCTCAAACCTGCACCCATCAACTGAGCTCACCATCTACGGCCCGACTGTGGCTCTGTCCAACATGGAGGTCAGAATAAACATTGTTGCTTGCAGAACCCCTAATCAGAATGTGCTACCGCTACATCTTAAATGCTGTTAAAGTAAATGTAAAAGTATTTATGTATATAACACTGTTCCACATCTTTAGGTGGTGTCTAATTCTCCCATCATTGCCGTCCAAGAGAAGGAGGTACACCATGACTTCCCCAGTTTCTCGAAGTACACCGTCAGCGCTGTGGATCCTCAGGCAGCGCTCTCTGCTTCTATTTCCATAAGCAGCACTTCCTGCGGCCAGACTCTCGCCATCCCAGTCACTTTGATTCACGTGGCTGATGCCAGTGCTGCCAAGCAAGGTTAGATTTCCCTTCAGTGCAAATGACAAGTCTCTGCCTCAGGACACAAGGTCTTGTATCTCAAAAGTGAGGTCACAGGAAAGGTAGTAGAGCTGTCACCTCTACAAACAATCAAGTTGGAACCAGCCCGAACTAACGTGTAATTAGTTTGAATTAATTTAAATGCACTCCACATGAACTAATCCTGAACTACTGTAGAATTAACATTGTTACAGTCATGTCGCGTGCATCTGTTGGGACAAACTAACATTACTGTAAAGCAGTTGCATGTCACAATATGTCAGCAATACAGCCGTACTGTACCTTTTTATCCCACATTTTCCAAAATTCTAATTTCTTCCTCACATTACTTCTCACATAGTTTGGTGTCATTATTGTGCATTCAGCATAGCTCTCAGGTTTTTCCTCATTTTTACGTAAGTACAGATTACAACAGTGGCCCAATTAACTGAGGAGAACAGGGCATGCACTGGATGTTGTAAGTGGAGTACAAGAGCCGGGGTCGGTTGTGCTTATTTATACACTGAGAATTTTGGACGTGGGCCTAATCCTCAAATACCCTTCGCCCCTAGCATTTAGCCCTACCCCTCCGTTTGCTGTGTTCATGCCTACGTGAAGAGTGTCTCGATTCTTGTGGGATAGAGGGGTTTGGCGACGCACTAGGAGTGCATGGCCCTCCAAAACGGAGGTTTTCCAGAGGCTTCAATCCGACAGTCAAGGGAAGTCTCAGTCGTTCAATGCGTATCGGTCCGTTTTGTTGCGTAACACAATCACTACAAGCTTGCTGATCTCTCGGTAGCTCACTAGCTAGCCAACTAACGTAACATTTATTATGGCTCATTTTTGCACTATGGTACCGCATTTCCATGTATTTCAATATGGCGTTCCCTCCTTTGATGCCATGTGACGCCCAAAAACCTAACTGAGGCCGAGCAGTGAAATGGCTTCAGTTGGTTCCGCTCCTCCAATATCTGCGTAGACTGGCAGGGTAACAGCACGGGTCGTTAGCCTGTGATGAAGCAGTGTTCTTTTTCATTTGATGACTTGATTGATTGTGTGTGGTTCTGAATGAATTTTAGGCATCTATGCTTTTCGATGTCCATCAGATAAAAGGCTAGCAGCCTTGTCATAACTCCAGGTCTGCCACAGTGACACAAGAGAATTCACCACAGCTACAGACAGGCACATTTGTTATGTAAACGCCGTAGACAACAAATGATGGCGGTTGAGGGCCTTGACATCACATTTCATAGCAGGAGATTTCAACCATTACCTCTTGAAATTCTGTTCAGAGGGGCAAGAAAGCTCTCGACAACAAGGGCTCGGGGTAAAAATTGGAGATGGGATTTAGCCTGTATTATTATATAGCACTTTTCTAGTGAATTGTCATAGCTTCAGCATGATTATAATAATATTCTATATTTAGTTTATTAAACAACTTATTTAACGAGTCAAACTCTATTTATGCTTCAATAACATTTCTGTCATCTGTAGGACATGTCCAGTTTTCTGAAAGCGTTGGGATTTCAAATTTCATTACCACTTTTAGACAGCATCATTATCCCTCAGTGCCAGGGCTAATATTTGTTAGTGTGTTGTTCTCCGTACTTTGAAGAGGTTTTGACAGCCTGTTATCTCATCCACCTCTCTCCCTCTCCTCTCTCTCTCAGCAGCTGCTGCTCCGGACTCCCTGCACAGCTTTATAAACTCCTATGAGATGATGTTCTTCACCCTGTTCGCCCTGCTGGCTGGTACAGCTATAATTATAATCGGTAGGTCATCTCATTTCTGTTCGGGAAAAGCTATGCTTGTAAAACTGAGGTATTTTGAGGTTCTGTAATAACTAATTATGATTTGAATACCTGGATTATTTTGTATAATAGTGGTTAATAATAAGGTTTCAGTTCTTTTCAGCTTCCACTTGTCTTTCTTTGTTTGACAGATTTTTTTTTTTTCTGCAACTGAAGCGTACAAGGCGTTGAGCCTTCACTTTTGTCTTTTAGTTATTTATATTTTTTTATGGTTTTCACTCTTTTGAAACTGAATGTCTCCAGCACTGCAAAGCACTGCAGGGTCAGCTCGTCTTTTATAGCAAAAGGAACAAATCCCTTCAAAAGTGAAGCGCTGTCTTAACTGGACGATCTCTGTTTGTGTTCATCATTGGTGGTCACAATTCGAAGCACTTGAAGTTGTGAAGACATTTTGTGATTCCCTAAAAGGTTATTCGATGCAGAGCTCTTCAAACACCTCGATGAAGTGTTTTTAAATTTGTTTTTCTCCCCCGCAGTCCTTCACTCGGTGTTAAATCCAAGGTAACAGGCTCATCATCCTGCTTTCACCACAAGGACACCACCTACTTCAGGTAGGACACTGTCACTACTATTAAGTAAATAAAGACTGAAGCAGAAGGATATAACACAAGCTGACGGTCCTTGAGCTCCATCTCGCTTTGGTTTAAAATGGGTAAAGGGAAGTTTGTGATGCTGCTGGGCTGTAAAGCTCCACTGAGAATTAATTAGAAAAGAAGAGGATTGAAGAGGTTATGACAGCATCCAGGACCCTTTTCTTGTGTCAGAAGAGAGTTTTCTTGTTGTTTTTTCTTTTTAAAGAAATGCACCCTCAACCTCACCCATTGCAAATTTGCTGGCACAAGAGGTGTTCGATGTTTTGATTAATAGCCTGTGCTCTGGCTGCTACAGTATGTTTACACGCATCACCAATATCAATAAGGCTGTTCATTTCTGACTCTTTATGCCAAGTAGTATGTCCTATAAAATTAACTCCTAAAATCGTTTATATTTTTTTATATTTATATTTTCTCTCCACAAAGTGGCTTTGTCCTTCTTTACCCAGTGATGTATTTGGCTTTTCTTTCAGGTTTAAACTCCTAAATTCCTTCAACCTCCTAATACCAAGGATGGACCCCAACTGCCCCAGGTTGCGTCTCTGTTATCCAGACTGATAAAGCTCTCTGTCTGGTCTCTATTCTTCAGAAGAACAACACCCCAGGCCGTTAAAGCTCATGCAATGTGCCTCTCTCCCTCAGTATGAATGATGTGGGATGTGCCTGCAAAATCTTACTTTTGTTCATTTGTCTTTACTCGTCGGTACAGACGCTAAAAAAAAAACAAAAAAAGAAATGTTTCAGAATCGCAGATCAGTTCAGAGCTGCAATCTGAGATAACACGGCTACTTTGTTTGTGTGTACGTTTTTTTTGTGTGTAAACAGTTTATATATATTTACAGTTTGTGTGTCCCTTTTATGGTTTACCATGGGGTATTCTTATATAAAACCACTCTGGTATTTACTGACATCTTTTGAAGGCGTGCTTAAAAAGCCACATCACTAGTTTGTGCTTAAACAGTCAAATTGCTTTGTGTGCTTGTTTTGTGTTTTTGTGTGTGCCACTTTTTTATTTTACGTGTGAAATGTAATAACTCAGGATGAACCTTATTGTTATCACAAAAGGCAAACATTAATTTATGAGTGAAAAAATGTTCTTGTTGTGTTGAAGTTATAGTCATTTAGTGAAAAATGCTGTCCACTGTAACCGTCCAATGGTGAAGAACCCTCCAAATGTGCATAATAATGACTTTAGAAAAGGTCCGTTATTTCTGTTCTTTTGGGCATTTTTGGGGGAATTTTAACTTCTCCGTTATACATTACTGAGTTTGTTTTGAGCCATAATAAATGCAGCTCTTTCTAATTCATAAATGTGAAACAGTTGAGGAATGTGAACCGTCCTTCAGTTTTTATATCCCGGTGTCGCTTCAGTGCAAAAAGCAATCAAATGTGACCCGTTCTCATTTCTGAAAATGGAATGTTTGTTTTGTCCAGACCACATTTCCTGAGAAGAGATTACTGTAGCATCGTTGGATTGCCGGGACATAAAAGTGTGACTTTGTTTTAAATGAGATATTTTTGTATTTGAGAGAAGAAATGTTGACAAGGAATCATATTTATGTTAGCTAGTGAAATTCAGTTTTTACTGGAGGAGGAGCGTGTGTGATGATCAAACGGCATCAGTGCTGTCATTTTTTTTTTTTTTTT
>OMLP01001846.1:21522-34715 GCA_900302685.1 Spondyliosoma cantharus
TTATTCTGCTTTGGCATTGCTGTTTTTTTTATTGGCCTGTACTTGTCAGGCTCTGTAACTTCAGCCAACTGAACTCTAAATTATTCCTATGCTATAGCCCTCAGTGGTCTTAAGGTCTTAAAGGATTTCGTGTGCATGGACAGGCACATTAATCCATGTTATATGGAATGTCGTAGCTCCAGCCCCTGTGAAGAAGGCACGGACTACGGATGGATTGGTTATTCAATTATGTTATAGGGCTGGCCCCTATCTGCGGGCGATGGGTTAAGCCCCGGGCAGGACGGAGCAGGTAGGGCAGCTACCATGGAGCTTTATATCGAGAGTGCTGGTTAAAGCGTTGATAGTCAGACACGCCGCAGGGATTACCCTCCCTGCACCCTACGCAAGTTCACACTCGGATGGCTGTAGCTCCGAACTGCCTCAGTATGCAGACATTAACTCAGCCTGTGACAGTCCGCAGGATCATGTGATCATGCTTGACCTTTGCGCCCAGGGCCGCGCGAGTGTCATGAAGTCCGGTGGCGACAAATCAATACTGATGACTCATGGACTGTATGTCTTTGCCGGCTGATAAAACCAGACTCATGAGATCAGGACAGAGTGTAACACTGACCTTTAGAGTGCCCCCCGATATAAATCGCTGTCAGGCACTTCTGGAGTATTCGGTCTGATTTCCCTGGAAAATCGGTCTCTCATTTTGCGCGGTCACAGTGTCTGAACACTATTTCAGTCCAGATCTGGAAGACTGACGGAGAAGTTAGTCAGGACCCTGTGATTACCCCAGTGAACCTGATGAAATATGACAGCTGTTAATAATGTAAAGTGTGGTTTATGGAGGATACAGGATTTGAAATGTCATTTAAATGCGGTGAGCAATTTGAAGAATGCATGTGTTCATAAGCAAGACCGATTCGTAGATCTGCAAAGGTCATTTCAGAACAGGGGAAATGGGATTTAAATAGTGTGTACTTGGACTGTACTCCATTTTTCTACATCTTGCCAAGGTCAGGAACACAGCAGCAGCAGCAGCCAGCCAGAGCAGCTCAGATCTTTTCCGAGCTTTACGCATTTTTCCTGAGGGATTCCCAGGAATTCCCAGGCTCGGGGTCGTCTCCTAATCTGTCTGTGACTGCGTGCTTCCAAAGGGAGGTCTGAGCAGCTGCTGGAAGGCTAAAAGCATTTACATCATCTTGTGCTCCGATGACTTGTGGAGGACGTTTGTTATTTTTAGCCGTGCTAGCGACCTTGCTCCTGAGATGGCAGTGTCTGTTTCTTGATTGGTGAGGTGGTCGTATTCACCTCTCTGGTCCAGACTATGAAATATACAATACTAAATGATTTAAAGGGGACCTATGTTATGCATTTTCATTGTTCTCCTTTCCTTCAGTGTGTTGTGTTTAGTAGGTTCTTATGCATGTAAAGAAGAATTAATGTGGCACAGCTGCTCTGTTATCGTTAGCAGTGCTGGTTCAGGCGTGTGTGAGCTGACCAATCAGAGTAGACTGGGTATTTGATAGGTTTTAAAGAGCATTTCAGAAAGAGGGGTAATATATTGCTACAGCGTTGGTCAGAATGAGATAACTGATGTGTTTTTTGAGCACTAAAGCGTGTAAACCTTATCTATTGAACCTGAAAATGAGGATGTGTCTCCTTTAATGTGTCCAGACTTCAAATCAGTCTGGTTCTTTCGCAGCTTCACCGGCCTCCCTGTTTAAATGTCATGCTGATTTTAAGACTCTGCTTCTCACCTTTAAAGCCCTTTTTATAACCCACCTGCTCTGTATCTTTTCTGAACTTTTTCACATTGACACCCCCTCAGATCCTCCTCTGCATCCAACTCAACACACCATCTGCCTGCCCGACTACCGCGGAGTCTAAAGCCTTCAGCCTCTGGAACTCTCTCCCACAAGACATTCACAAAATTGACTCACTCTCGACTTTTAAATCTCACCTCAAAACATCACCTTTTCAAACTGGAGTCCCCCAGTCGGATTCTGACTATAGTGATTATTGAGTTTATACCTTTAGCTTGTACCGTATACCATTGCCTAGTATGATTTTATTGATATTTGATATGTTACTGTTTCTTTTTAGCTGTCTCATAAGGCGTCCCTGAGTGCTCTGAAAGCAAATGCATTGTTATCATTATTATGGAACGATCGTCCAGCCCTAGCTCAAGTACAGTACAAGGTCTTCCTGGGTTTCTAAGAACAGAAACTTTAGACGGTGAGAACATTTACATGCCTTTGTTTTGAACGACGGTGTTTCCACAGTATAAGTATGAGTTTCGTTAGTAGTTTGTTTAAGCCAGTGGCATCACAATATGGCGGTCCTGCCCCATGAAACCCCCATAATATTTTTTTGGTTTACTGGCTGATTTATTGGCCTACTGGAGAAAAGGAGACTTGTTGCCCTATCGTCCAAATTTCTGAAAAGGCACTCCCTAACATGTCCGCCTCCTCTCTCCTCACCCAAGTGCCGCCACGGACTCACTGTTGCCGCTCACATTGAAGTCGTAACGAGGCAGCTAAAAAAAAACAACCTTCCAGTGCAAACCTGATTGAGATCACATATCTTTATATAAACATCATCGGCAAATAGAAGAATGCTAATGTTGTTTAAACAGACACTCTTCAGACCTTGGCTCTGCCTGTATGTCCTTCATAAGAATATCATTCACATTAATGGAGACAAGGCACATCCGGCTCCTAGTGACAGGACAAACTGGAGTTTTTTTTTCTCACATCAGGCCAAGAATGTGGTCACAGCTCTCTTTGTGCTGCCAAGTCTGCTCTCATCCTCTCTTTCCATGGTGGTTGTCATTTTAGCTTAGTGATCAGGAAGTGACTTGCACCTACTGCAAGGAAGCTACATCAACACAGATATCCACAAAACATATAAAAGTTCCTGCAGCCGTCCGCTTAAAGGTGCCATATGTAAGAATTTTAGTTCATAATTAAAATTATCAACAGAGTTTGTGTTGGTTTTCCAATAAAACCTTTATGATTCCACTGGAGCTTGTGGTTGACGCATGTTCTTTAAAAAATGTGTCCTCCACAGTAGTTTCTCTTTTGTATTTATTCGCCAAAAACACAAAAAGAAAAGGCATGTTCCACACGATGTTCAACACGATCCAAAAACAGTTCGTACACACTCCGAACACGGTCAGAAAAACCATGAGCTCCTCCGGCTCTCAAGTCCTCCACACAGCTTAGCTCCTAAAACACCGTGCCTCAAATCGCATGGCTACCTCCTTGAAGCTACAGGCTCTTATTTTTATCCACCACACAAAATATAATAATGACATTACAAAATGAAATATCAACATTTGTGTGCCACAACAATAGTGCAAATATTTATAAAATAATAATTATAACTTAAATCCACATATTTAAATGCAATTAAATCATGAAACTAATATCAAATCCAAAATGTACTCAAACATGAACTGAAAGTGAAATGCTTAATTACTCATATGGCACCTACAGTTTGAAAACAATAAGTTCTTACATTATGACATCTTTGTGTTGTGTTGCAAAGATATATGACCTACTGAAGTTAGCATGCTAACCAGCTAGCCTAGACCTGTCCAGGTTCAAAGCTGCTGTGCCAGCAGTGTAAACACCAGCACTCGCCCGGTTCTCTTAGCTGAACTGAACTGAAACACTCAGACTGGTCGCTGCACAGCTAACTGAGCTAACTCGTTGGCAGCTACCGCTAGCAGTAGTTGGTGGTTACTCTAGCAATATGCTGCCCCCATTTTTTTATTTTATTTTTACAGGTAGTAACTACTTA
Organism: Spondyliosoma cantharus; assembly: GCA_900302685.1. Classification (NCBI taxonomy): domain Eukaryota; kingdom Metazoa; phylum Chordata; class Actinopteri; order Spariformes; family Sparidae; genus Spondyliosoma; species Spondyliosoma cantharus. Next base: position 25,318 of record OMLP01001846.1, read on the forward strand.
CATATTGTACTTTTTAAAAGGAATAAGTCAACATTTTGGTAAATATACTTATCTGCTTTCTTGTCTCAAGTAGAATGATCAGATGGATACCACTCGTGTCTCTATGCTAAATATGAAGCTACAGCTGGAAGACGGGTAGCTGACCTTAGCATAAAGACTAGAAACAGTAAAAGCCAGGCTCTTTCGAGGTGACAACAAATCTGCCTACCATCAGTTTCATCCGTACAAAAAAATCAAAAAAATTGTCTTTATACCTAAAAACGTATGCTAAGCTAACCGTCATCAAGTATGGTGTTGATCTTATCAACAACTAACTCTCAAGAAGAAAATGTCAAACTATTGCCCTTAAACCTTGGTTTTGCTCTTAGAATGTGAGGTTTCGTCATTGACAAGTGCCCCTTTTACCACACCGAGTTTCTCAGGAAGGCAAAGCTTTTTTTCCCTGTACTTCCTTGGTAGTTGAACTTGGAAACAGATCCCCATATCGTGTTTTTTTTCCGCGATTGTGATCACCACCTCAGGAATCCAAACAGAACTGGAGACGCATTTGGGCATTTTCCAATCCTGGTGCTGATTATAGGGACGGGTTTATACTTCACTGAACCCTGTGGGAGTATTTGAGGGCATATACAGCGTGAAGCTCCACGCTGGAAGGACCCAGTCAGGGTTGAACTCTGGATCATGTTGCTGTGGCGAGAGCTAACTGCTGAGCTCACGCTGCGTGTTAAACTTTTATTAGGAGGAAAAATAAACATAGCAGGGGGTGATGGTGTGAGGATGCAGTGAGGCTGTTTATGTATATTTTTCCTTGCCATGTTATGTAGCCTTGAGTAACCCTGCTTTACATTATTTTGCTGCATTTGTAGTCTTTTGCTTAAATGTTTTCACCAGTTTAAACCCATCACATGTACACTCTTGTTCAGCCTGTGCAGGTTTCCAGCAGCTTTGCATTTTACTCTCAGAAGGGATGTTGATAGCAGTCAGACTTCTGTGTCAGTCTGAAGCTTACATCCCTCTTTTGTGCTCAGTTCCCGTGTTTGTCGGCTGCAGCATACGCTTTATTTGGATTACAGTCCTCTTGAGTACAGTGTGTTGTTTGTTCATGCTATATGCAAATAGTTCTTGTGAGCTGTGCTTGCAGTTCTCTTTTGGCTATAGATATCATCATTAAGTGACTGCAGGGGGGGGGGAAAAAAAGGAAAACTTACACCATGTTTAACAGCCATATTCTGCCTCCAAAACAAGCAACAGATACAGAATTTGCTGCTGCTGAATGATTCATGAGATTGTTAGCTGCTATCTTCGGTTGGCCGTAAATGGAAAGCTTTTTCCTGGTATGATGTTTGCACAGTTTTTCCTCTCCACTCTGTTTTAGGAACAAAATGCAGAGAGCAGGAAATCTGATGCACCACTGATAGTGGAACCTGTGGTGCCAAGTCAACAGATTTCTCTGCGAGCTCTGCCGAGCAGGCTCCTGGGTAACATTGTCGGTCAGGTTCTCAGGATGTGCGGCTGCTGCGCTGGTATTGGAAATCATCTTGGTGTGCACTGACCCTGATGTGGATCCATAAAATCGTCCACATAGGTGATTGTAACCTCGATGAGCTGGTTGAGCAGAATCAGATGCGGAGGAGTCGCTCTCAGCGGCAGGAAGTCCAGAAGTTTTTATTCACGCTTTTCTTGAGACTTTGTATAGAGGTGGCTGGTGTGGCACTCGGGCAAGAATTAGCCGTCACACACGTATCAGGTTTCTTCTTTTCATGGCTCCTATGAGCCTTGCCTTGTCAGCCCTTTAGTCTGAACAGTATACATGCTGACCATATGCAGTTTTTCTCTCCTAATGGTGTTTGTTTTTAACAGCACTCTCTACACTTTCTTGTATCCCTTGTGTTCACTTAGGAATTAAATGGCAGGTAACACAAGATGGCAAGTTTTTATAGCACACATAAGTCATAAAAGACTTTTCATGAGCAGCTAAAGGGGCCCTGTGTAACAATTTGTAGCAATTTACATGTATTAATCACTTTTTTTAATGGACGTGTGCGAGCGGATTGCAACCTGACGTCTCACCCTCTCTCGCCTATACGAGCCTGTGGACGATTTGTTTAGGTTATTAAATCTGTCTTTGTGAAGGACTCGGGTCAGATTTCCGTGACAGCCAGAAGGATGTGACTTTATGCACGTTCTCAATTGCCTCGTCTCAGTGCCTCTCTCTGCTTCAGTTACAGAGAACAACAGTAGCTAATGGAAATACAGACCAGTAACATAAACTAATGACCGGCTTCCAGCACAGCACAGAAGTTCTTTTTAAAGGCCCAATTTGTACGGTAGTTTATTGTTGAGCCTCATTCATAACTCGTCACGTGTTGGCATATATTGAACCTTTTAACTCTGACCGACTTAACCGCACATGGCTGGTTTTTCTGGTTGTAGATTCTAATCAGTAAATTTAAACAAAGTAATCCAGGTAGTGTGAATGAAAGTGAAAGAATGGATGTTTTTATTTGCATTATGAAGCAGAGGCTGCTGCTTGTTTAATCGAAGTTGATCCACCAGGATCTGAAACTGTCATCTGACCTGTGCGCGGAGGGGAATAGCGTCCGCGAGTGCTTTCGTTTCTTATCTCAGTGCTGGTGGATGCATCTGCCAGCCCACATTTAGCATTCAAACATCGTCCCAGGCCTGGATAGCCAGCCGAGTGTAAACAGTATTTGGGATGACAGAGAGCTGATGTGTCATTCTCTGCATAGCCTCGTTTGAAATGTACTTAAATGTTACTAAAACCATGTTGAAACCTACTGTAGATCTTTAAACCCATAGCCCTTTGGTAGTTTGCTACCTATTACGCCATACGAGACAGCTGGATATTAATAGTTTGCAGAAACAATGCAGGCATTGCCACGGAAAATTGTATTCAGATGAGTGCTGTATCTCAGATAACCACTGGTGTCAGACTTCAGTATGATGGCTGAGGCGGCAGTGTTGGTGGAGGTAGACTTTTTTTTTCCTTTTCTTTTTTCTTAGGCAGTCATTTAAATTCAGCATGAATCGCAGCCAGTGGAGAAGCATAAGTAATCTTGAGTGATCAAATATTGATGAATTACATGACAAATCATTGCTAACTCCAACTCTCCCTGTAAATGCTCTAATGGAGCTCAATGCTGATAAATGAGCAGCAAAGCAGTTGAGTTGTTGATTCTGTGCTGGATGTGGGCCAGGATGTGTGCCAGGATGTGACCTGGTTACCATTTCAAAGGGGTTGTGAGAAACAAAAAATACATATAAAGAAAATCCATAGGCAATGTGTGCAGTATTTCACATATTGTAGAGTGATTTATATTCTTTACGCGTATTCAGCTGCTGCTTAACTATAACTGCTTTGATGCTCACAACCTAAAGTTGACAAGTTAAAGCAGCAGCAGGGTTATCTAAATAACAGATTTTGATGAAAGGTGAAAGTTAGAAAAAACACGTGTTGAGCTGTAATGTGTTTCAGTGACAATCATTCATGTTTTACTGCTGTGTTGGACCTTTAATTTGATTTTAGTTGTTGGGTTAAACGTCCAATGTGTAGGATTCAGGGTGACCTAATAGTATTGAATCAGGGTCTCCCCCAGAAAAGTTGTTGGTCACTATCTTTTGATTGTGCCGGTGTGACGGCGTTGAGAAGCGGCACCGTGGCGCGGGTCAGCGACCAGATGCCTGTTCTGATAGAGGCCTCGACCGACAGATGTCGCAGGTGGGCCTCCCAGCCATCATATCTGCTTTCCAACTGAGCGGCCCCACTGTAACTTTAGTTTAATACTGTCAACATCTTCAATCACCGATTGCAAATCGGATCTTCAAAAGAACATGCCTGCAAACCCTTGAAGATGAATTGAACGAGTCCTGCACTCCGTCACAGTTCACTTCATCCTTTATGGTTGGATCATCACATTATTAACCCACGTTTCAGCAAATCGATTTTCCCGTAATGGCTGACGCTGAGGCCTGGCAGGGGTCATCTTTGGCCAGGTGGGCTTGTGACACGCTATCAGAAACCTGGATGAAATGTAACATTCATAATTATGCTTGCATTAGTGTATAAACACCTTAAACTAAGAACAGTTGAGTTTTCGAGTGAGCCTTTTACATCCAAGAGGGAGCAGTTCCTCTTCCACCGAGCCCGTCATGTGTCTACAGTATCCCAGAAATGATGAACTGGCCTCTCATGTTTTACACAGCCACCGTAGGTTCTACTATATGCTTGTTAAGGGAAGGTGAGGGGAGGTTGCAAACTGCACCCTCACCAACAAATCACAAATCCCGATCGGACCAGTTGGCTTTACAATCTGACATGGCAAGAAATTTAAGAACATCGTGTCGGGGCTCCACAGAATTGAAATGGACCGTTAAAATGTTAAAGCAAACAAAACCAAACCAATCAGAATAATCTATGAACGCAGTAAATGATAGTTGCAAGCCCATTTAACGAACTAATCAATAATCTGATCATAAAGAGACACTAGGGTGGCAAACACATAAGATGTAAATCAACATGTCAGACCTGATTAGCAGATATTGATAAACATAAACCTCAAGAAGTTATATCAAGGCAACATTATGCAGATTTTGGCATTTTGTGCGATTTGGCGCCGTCCACAGTTTCTCGGTGCCAACTCGTTGCTTCCTAACAACTTTACGCGTTGAAAATATTAATCTCGAAGTAAACCTGTATTTAACACTGTGATCCTTCCCTCTCACTGAAGTTTCATACTGCAGAAGCAAGACATGGGGGGGATGGAGTGGCTGAGACAGAGACACCATCCCCCCCCCGTTACAAGAACTGTACTGTTACATAATGCTGCTCGAATTGTCTACTGTAGACGCCGGCGGCCTTTAGAAGAGCAGCAGATCTAATGTTACATTTTTTTTGTGCCCATTTTTTGTATATTTCTTTCAATCCACTCCAGCACTATCTTGTCGGCCACACAGCGCGTCTCTGAGCAGTTTGGAATCAAGCCAGAGGACTTAATGGTCAGAGGAGTTAATCAATAGATATTTAAGCATTTGATAAGGGTTCGTTTAGGTTGTCGATTGTGGCCTGCACTGGAGTCTCTCTCTTGAGTCCCTGGTGGTTTTATATTGGCATCCATCTTGGTTATAGTGACTGTGTCTTGGCTTCTCTTCTGTAATGTGCTAACCTCAGCTGCCCTTTCTAAGTCCCCAGGGTGGAGCCTGCAGACTGCTAAATAGTTAGTTGCACCTAATTCTCTCCAGGGGGAATTTTTTTTTTCCTCACAGCACAGCACTGTACATGACAGGGAAAACCAACATTACATTTTACACACCACAGTGAAGGACAGAATAGCATGAAAACAAGACTCGTAGTTTCCTCGGCGAGTCGCCTCATTTAGGGCTGCAGGTACCATGGTTTTTTTCAAGGCGAGCCGTCCTGCACCTCGCCGAGCTGTACCTGCGCCCGGAGGGCAGCACAGCGGTGATTGGCAAGCTAATAAACAGTTCACCCCGAGCCAGCCTAACAGCTTTAGCGTGTGTTTTGAGCCCCCATCGGCAGGAAATCCTAGCATGATGAAGAAAGCTCCTTCCCGTGGCTGCCAGCGTCCACTCACTTACCCGGCGATCTGCTGAACAATCAGTGTGCCAAACCAAATTTACGAGCACATGAACTCCATCTCTCCTGCAAAGCCCCCTCTAATGAAATACCCCTGCAGATTAATGTCTGCGGAGGGATGATTTGCATTCAGACCCCCCTATAAATCTCTAGCAATGGCCGAAGACTATTTGCAACTTGCACTCAAAATCAAATGCAGACTGCCTTCATCTGTAATGGACTGGCCCTCCTCGCGTCTCAGCGTGACTGCAGCCTCGCTGGAAGGGAGCCAGGCATTGTTGACTTCCGATTCCCTCAGTCAGACCTATTAAGGTTGCATTGTATCCTTTTGATGTAGCTGGAGTCCCACAAGAAAGAATAATGATGGCTTTAACGAGCACCGTTGCTTCTATCTTATGCCGTTACTGTTAAAGGCCACTCCGATGGGGGGGGGGGTCGGATGGTACAGCCCAAGCAAACCGTGTTACATTTAAATCAACAAACTCAACTCTGCAGCCCAGTCTGAGGTTGATTGAACTTTTGAAGAGAGCGAGAAAAAAGCCCTGTCTATGATCCCTCTGACATTTCATATTACTGTTTTTTCAAATTAGATTGCAGGAGTGCATGTGCAGGACAACATGGCTTAATTTCAGGGATCTGTTAAAAGAATCGTCACGCTTTAGATCGTGGTCACGCTCAAGAAAATGAAGCCAGTGTGAAAGTGACATAAACTTGCAATTTCCCCACGAAAGCAAGCTTATGAAAAAAAATCTCCCAACTTTAGTTAACGGCTTGTCTTATTGTCTTAAATGCGAGTTTAAAGGACCAATTTGTAAGTAAGTTGAGTTTTGAGTCTCGTTACCAACTGATCAAATACCGACAGGACATAAATGTTGTCTTTTCCTGGATGTAAGGCAGCATCACCGTAAATTGGTATATGTTTCTTTCAACCTACCAGACTGTTTTACTTGTTCTCATACCGTACCCACTTAGTCATTATACTCACGTTATAATGACTGTAATTACATTTGTTAAATAGTGAGCTTTAAAGTTGCTGCTAGGTAGATTTTATTGGCTTTGAACGGAGGCTAATTGCTTCCCACCGCTTCCAGTCTTTACGCTAAGTTTGGCTTGCTGGTCACTATCAGTGTCTTCATATTAAGCATACTAACGCCAGGATGGTATCAATCTTCTCATGTAATTGTGGGCAAGAAGGTTCACAATCATGTTTTCCAAAATGTTGAACTAATGCTACTTAGCTAATAAAAGATCAGTACAGACTTTTATAGAAAGCGGTGTTGTTACTTAAATTGCTATTATTCTATGTTATAATTTCCTACAGAAAATGAAAAGTTTAATTTCTCTGTAGTTTTCAATTTTTCTTTTTTAGTCAGTTTGTTAGAAAGATTTAGTTGAGCGTCCTGTAAATGTTTACTGTAAATGTATGTTTGCTTAAACGCCTTTTGACTTGAGGCTAGCCATGGCTTCACATCACTCCACTCCCTCTTCAACAAAGTTTGATCAACACCAAAGCAGCGAGGCCGGAGTACTGCACGGTCGCCTGTTCATTCTTTATTTCTTCACAGTTGAACCAATTATTCATCTTGCAGCTGTCAAAACCAGCTGATGCAGCAGCTGAATCGAAGGCAATTTGTAGCGTAGTACCTGTGGAGAGCAGTTTGAAAGGCTGCCACTAGTTTTCTGCCAAGTGGGAGTGTGGTGACTCTGTGTGTGTGTGTGTGTGAATGTGAATGTGTATGGATCGCTGACGAGGTGGAGGCTGAGTCAACAGCTAAACACAGATGGGAAGCTACTGCTCACACATCTTCTTTGTCATCGCGGGTCGATGTCAAACATGGACTTTCTCACAGCTGGCTGGACCCTTTCGACAACCAGTGTTTGGGCTGAAAATTCTTTAGGAGGTAGTTTCAGGAGCATTAAAAACAACACAACGTCACTGCTGCTGATTCATGTGTTTGTGTGGTTCGTGTCCAGCTACAGTGCAGGTTCAACCGTTCCCATTGCCTTCACTCATCGGTGACGGGGCTATAATCTGTGTGTTTCCACTCCGGCTGCTGGTTTTGCACCGCTGTTTGTGTTCTGTGTTGCCCCGGAGCTTCCAAAGGCTGATCTAAATCCTAGCAATATGTTCAGGAATGCAGCCAGAGTGAAAGAGAGATTTTCTTGTATCCAGCTCTCTGTTTTACGTCAAGTGCTTAGTGGAGTCAAGGTTGGGGGGGAAAGGGCGACTACATTTTCTGCATGAACAAGTGCGTCAAGGGTCTGAGATTTTACAGTCAGATCCGACTGATATCAGACAGAATTTCGGATTCTATCCACATTTGAAATATCAGGTCTGAGGAGAGTTTATTAAAGGATTCCCACCAGGATATTTGGCTCGAAACATGAGAATGATGTTGGGAGATTACAGCCCCGGTCTGTGTATTTCAGATTTCATCTTGGCACGTACAGTATAACCTAAACACAGCCAAGACAGATGAGATGTCTGTTTGAATGAGAAGTTGAATCTCTGTCAGAAAATATCTGAGCGGTTGCCACGTCCCTCTTTTGCTTTAATGACGGCGTGCACTTGACCTGGACTGGTCTCCACAAGTTTGTGCAAAAAGCTGAAAACTGGTGCGATTTGACGCCACAGATGAGTCCATGACGGTCAGGACACCTGGGTCTTCTTTAGTCATCAGGTAGCAGCTGCAGAGCTCTGAGGTGTGGTGGGCATCGATGTAGTGCTGCTGGAGGAAATAAAGTGTTCAAAGTTTGCACAATCTGTGTAATATTTACGTGTTTTTTAATGGCTTAAAAATCCACGCACCACTTCGAAAATGAGCCGCAATATAACCGGGTGCGTTCATGGTGGTGGGGTATCAGATTAGTTTCTAGGTATTGGGAAGTAAAAAAATGGTGTCGGTGGTTCTCTAAAGAATACTGATGTGCCGTAATATCAATCACCTCAAAGGTCCAGTTCCTCTGCTGGCACATTTCACGCTCCTTGGCATTTTGTCTAAATAATATATTGACTATTGGAGCAATTTGACATGAGTAGATGATGAGAAATGAAAGCGGGTGCAGGCAGCAGGTGGCCTGTTTTGAGCCATTTTCAGCAATACGTACAATCGTGTATTGTGTATCGCGTACTGCTACTCTCCCTACTTGCAGTGGGGGGGTCACACACCAGTAACTCCTAAGAGATCCATAATTTGAGGGCACCATGAGAAGCAAACCACTACAGAGGACTGGACTGACTCATTAGATCTGCTTAGCCAGACACATTTCTGCTTGTAATTAGTCTCTGATTAATACAGACCATTTAGTCCGCAGTAATACACAGAAGAGCCCTAACGCATGATCAATGCCCTTCATTTATGCACTGGACTGAGAAAAGAAGCTCGAAAGCAAGGGAGTCGGACATAAAGGCACACATGCGTGGACCTCATCAGACAAGCAAGAGTAAGAATCTGCATCGATTCTAGATGAAGCACTGCGTGTGCAGTGCTCCTTTCAGAGAAAAATGGATCTTACAATATACTGACAATAACTGTGAAATACTGTACGAGACCGTCAAGCTTCACGGTGTGCCTCTGAGGAACCTGTCATCGTGAATGAGCTGTTGTAGCCGACCGCCGGTTCGAGCCATTGATCACTCGGTGACATTGTAATGAATGGAGGCCAGAGCCCAAAAAAAATTGCGCAAAGTGCTGTTGTGTTTTTTCGGTAGAAAGTTGTGTAAATTCAGCGCAACTCCAGATGTGATTTATTCCTTTTCATCGCGGCCTGAAGGCGTTCGTTC
>OMLP01001847.1:5218-16701 GCA_900302685.1 Spondyliosoma cantharus
AAAGGCTGAAGAGATTAAAGGATAACAGATTTCAGCCCTCCTTCATTCACTCTACCACTGCTCATCAGATCCTCCCACTATGTCTGACACTATACACACACACACACACACACACACACACACACACAGACACACACTCTCTCTCACACACACACACACACACTTCACAACACACACCAATTTCCACAACACTTTAACACACTATTAAAGTGTTGTGGAAATTGGTTCAGAGTGAAATTGTGATTTTCTTTAATCTACACTAATCAAAATTAGTTGGGGGCAATGGAATAAGGGTGCACTTATGCATGTGCATGGATATGCATGAAATGAGTGGCATTATTTTTGGGGACCAAAATCAAATTACATTTTAGACATATCCCGGAATTAACAATCAACTGAACACCATAATATCTAGTTCTTTTCAGTGTATTTGCAATGTACTTTAGAAAATGTGAATCCATTTGAATAGATCAAAGTTATTTTCAAACAGCTTGGTCCAGGATGTTGTGGTGGAGACAGGTCTCTACAGAACAGTCTCTGATTTCCTGTTAATTGACCAGCCTGTGTCCAATTTCATCCACTTAATTTTCCTATGACAGGACGTTTGCCAGGAGCAGCCTAAAATCCAAGTTGGATTAGCATGACTCTTATCAATCTCTCCCTTTTTGTTCCTGGGATGATCCAGCTTGTCAGGTTGGATGGTCGAAAAGATGCCCTGGGAAGTGATCGTCTCAAAGTCTGCTGCTCTTAATCGAAAACAAGTGCCTTCTCCTCCAATGCTGCTGACGTAATTTCTTTCATAGGTAATATTTGTTTTCAGCAATACAGCCAAAAAAAAATAACAGCCTAAAACCAAATATGTAACTAAATGTGTTGTGTGAACTTCTGCATGCAAGAGCAGGAAAATTAATGATGCAGCGGCTGGATCAAGAACTCCACCTCCACCTCTGATTGTTGCCTTTGTTGGATACCTTCTCTATGCTTGACTGAAACTGCTAACTCATAGTGTAGCTCTGGTTATGTCAGTTGTTCTTGTGGTTCTGATACAGCGGTTTATGAGCCGTGGTTTCCCAGGTAAACACACCAACCACTTTGTTCTCCTCTGTGAGAGTTTTTCTCAGCTAGTCAAAAGTGTACATGCTGGGAAGTGTGGGCTGCTACAGCTCACAATCTGCAATATGAGTTTTGTGGCTGGCTGTTTGTTTTCCAAACCAACCAGAAGAAAAACAAATACACAAACCATTAGCACCAGACACTGAACAAACAGTTAAGAAAAAGCACGCTATTTATAATATGTAATGTATAATGTTATTGTCTCATTGGTAGTCTGACAAAGGGAATTGTGGTAAACCTACCTGCTCTGTGTTTTTCTTTGTTTGCCATGCTGCTAACCCTAACCCTAAACGTTAAGTTGGAGTCTGAGTTATACTTGTCATACAAGTACCATAAAATGGTAGAAGATGCAACAGATATAAATGATAACATGACTGCATTGCTGGCTCACTGCCATTGCTTGTTGGGCCATTTGATGGCACTGGACCATCGTTAATGAAATTATGTCACCTATGTATTTCCTGCTATGACATGTATAGATGTCTTCTGTGAAAAGGAGTTAAATGCCTTTAGAGGTGTAATATGAGGTTGTCGGTCAGTACAATAATGTTGAGCACACAAGCCTCTACTCATTTAGCTTATGAGGTTTACGTTTACTGCGAGATTTTGGTTAAGATGGTAACAGCCCTTTAAACTTTCTTGAAGGGAAAGCAGAGCCGATGCTATTGACACCAAACAATGGTATCAATTGCTAGTGTTATGAATAATGTACACACCTGTTATTAAATGTATTGCACCAGTGTGGACTGTTTCATCCTGAGCATTTAACACAGGAATGTGATGTTATTCATTGTCCTGTGAGGTTGTGTGAGTGATAGTGTTCAGCATTTGTTAAGAGTTTACTGTATAATGAACAACTTATAGAGCAACTAGCCTGCCATGTTGATCCTTATGCATAATAATTGACCTAGATGCTCCATATTCAATAAGCAGCAATAATTGCATTACCAATATGCTCATTAACCAACTTACAGACTACCCTTGGTCTCATTTTTTTAGTGTAAAAGCAAATTCAAATTAGAGCTACTGCTCCAGACAGCGAGATGCCTTTATTTAATACTGTGGCATCCCTACCACGCTGTGTGCCTGGCTTCCAAGGGGAAGATGATAGAGCCTATAATCTATCACAGAGAATACAAACCACTTTCCCCCAGCAGAGTTGAAGAGGTGAAATATTTCCTCCCATAGGAATCTTTTCAGAAGACTTTAATATGGATGAAAACATTCATCTTTTTTTGTGTTGCATGAGGATATCGAGGATATCGATTTGGGGGAACTGAATGGACAGAAATACTGAGGATGTCCTCTAAAGCTGCAAACATTTTCTCTCGCTTTGACTGCGGAGAGGATTCCTCAGAAAACACAGCATGTCGGTTTCATGACAAAGCAGGATTAATTAAAGCCTTGTACTGATGACAGTTTTTTATTAATGAGAATGGAGATAAGTGAGACCCTTAGGAATTTGTAAAAATGGAGGGGGGTGTTATGGTATGACAATGTCTATGCATTAATTTCCAAAGTCAAAAAATGAGCCCACCCACTTTTAATAACTGTTTTTTTTGTTTTTTTTTTTGCATTGGAAGTTGCTGCTATATGACTTTGAGCCAGGCAGTTCTGTTTATGTGAGAATGCAACTGTAGGAGAGAGGCTGCAAGAAAACAGAAAGTGAGAGAGTGCAAGCTAAGCCCCAGCCTAGAATGAGTCAGATGGAATCCATGCAGCTCATTAGTAGTATTTCTGCTCTTGAACAAAAGCAGAGGCTAAAAAATATTGTAATTGATTTCTACGCTTGCTATGCAGCCTTCTTTTAATGAATAATTACTTCAAATGAGCACCCAGCAAAGAACTGAGGCAGGGCTATTTTTATATGTAGCTTTGATTTATTTAATTATTTGATTGCTTTTTTTCATTTGTCCGCTGACAACACAGCTAGTGACACAGATCCATCTAACATTGTAGCGCTGATAAACGAAGAAGAGAGGACGTGCTGCAGCTAAATGTCATAGGAAGACATCAAAAATACAAGCCAATTAGTGACTGTCCATTGATCTCCTTCTGCTCGTGGATGGACAAAGGCTTGGACACATGTTCATGAGAGTAATAATTCTGCTTTGCAGACTAAAGTTTGCAAAAGCATGTCTCTGCCTTTAGACTACATTCTCAATGTCATAATCATTCATCTCAGAGGCTTTGTTTTTTACATCTGCCTACTGTAAGTATGCACAGCACGCAAAGGTTCCATTTTCTATGCTGCAGCAGGGGTACTGCTGGATGGTTTTCATCATTATAAAAATAGAGGGACCATGGTGTCAGATTGTATACGGTCATATTTTTAGAACTAAATTCATAGAATGTGTGTTACCTGTGGGCCAAACGTGGATGTTAAATGTCACTTTAATTTCGATCTTTTGTGCCTGATTCCCCTTCCTAATACAAATTCATGCCTAGTTGTAACAGCCCATGGGAAATGTGTCTTTAACAAATCTTGATATGATAAACATTATATAAAATCTAAAACGGTACATATCCTTCTCAATTTTCATAGTTTTCGCCAGTGTGTTCTCACAGCCATACATTTTAGTGTCTATTTCTCCCCTATATGCTTTCAGTTGACTTTGTATGTGCTTATCAGAGATAAAGTATGGCTGTCAAGTGATAAACAAACATAAATCTACTTAATTACACACTTTGTGATTAATTGATTTACATTTATCACACATACCAGTATTTTCCATAAGAATTTCAAAATATTTCAGTGCAAATTGATTTTTTTAGATAAGTGAAGTGAGGTTACAGTTCAAGTTTAAAGTACTCCTGTCAACAGTTCCATGTGGCATTTTTTGAACACACTTCACACTGTGATTTGGTATTTTTTTACTCTTTCTCATGTTTTTTTTTTTTCATTTTTGGCAAATAACTTAATTTTGTGCAGAAACTTAAAACAAATTATGCTGCTACTAAAATGGAATGGACTACAGTAGAACTGTAATTTTAAGTCATCCAACAAGTTTGGCTTCTGGTGTTTTAATAAAGGCGGTTGCAGGTAGGTTCTGCACAGAGCCAGCACTGTTACCTACACAAGCTGCCTGCACCTTAGTGAGCATTTATACATGTGGTCTGGTGTGTCTGAATTGCTGGTGGTGGTGAGCGGATTGCCAGCAGACTTTCGCCTTTAAGCATACCAACCTCTTCGGCTTAGACTGAGCCTGTGGGCTAAACAGAGTGGAGAGGCAGAGTGTCTGCAGGGAGAGCTGCAGCTTGAACGACTTGGTTTCAGCAAGCCAGAGACTCTCTTGCAGCAAAGAGAGTCTCCAGAGGAGGAATATAATCCAAGAAGAGCAGCAGCTGGCGAGTCAGGAGGGACTGCAAAAGCCAATGATTGTACTGCGTTAACTGGAGAAACTACAATCACAATCCCCGTTATTAGTACTGCCGTTAAGCCCAAGACGAGAGGCCAGAAAATGCAATGCTTCCAAGCGAACCAATCACCTTCCTGGAGAGGTGCATGTCAGGCTATGGAGTAGGGCAAAGACGCTTGTCGAGGGGTGTGATTAATCTGCGTTATTTCTTTACAACTTGTTCATTTTTCTATAATTAATTAATCAAAATGAATGTGTTATATTGACAGCCCTATTTGGTTACTGACTGAGTGTTTGGTCAGTAACCCATGTCTCTCCTCCCCGCACCCATGCAGTTAAAGAGAAAATACATTTTCTGGTGTCCCTGCCGACTTTTTCCAATCAGGACAGAGAACTTCATAAAGAGGCAGTTCTCCCTGCACAGAATGCAAGACATAGCAGCAAACAGGAGTCTTCAACTCCTGTTTGCTGCTATGTCTTTATATAAACACAATATAAATTGTGATGATAAATATATTTATATATAAACATCCACATGTTACAGTGCTCCTAAAGTCCAATCATTCCAGTAAAGACGTCCAAATTCCCGGGTGCCCTCACAATCAGGTGTGAGCCACGCCTAGGGTCGGTCCAATCACATGAAGACAATAAGAGTACAGAAGTGGTTAAATTACTTATTTAGGTGAATCAGGATATAATGCTGTGCCTGTGATGTTTCATCATTGTATATTAATCACAGACCTTAAGACAACCAAACCACTTGTCGTCAGTCATTTTTTAATTTTTATTTTGTCTCTACATTTTTGTCTCTTTAAATCCCTGTGATCATGTCAACACTGTAATCCCATGGTCTTATTTAGCAAGGCTGCACTGCTCAGCATTTCATAGTATCTCTTTAATACACAGGCCTGTACCATTGAGGACTCAGTTTTTTCTACTGGGTAATTTTATAATTCTTTACAAATTGTATTTCCTAAAAGGGACAAATATATGACTAAAAATATAGCTTTGACAACGGCAGCACATGCAGTTGCAGTGGCCATTAGCTCCTTCAATTCTCGGCACAAAAACTTTGCGCTGTGACCTACCCAGGAAAAGAGGGAAGGGAATCGACAGCAAGCCTAAGCTGACCTGACTTGGACCAAGAGCGGTTCCTCTACCAAGCTTTCTTCTATCTAATGTCCAGTCACAGCAGAATAAAGTGGACGAGGTGCGACTGAGGCTCGCTCAGCAACTGGAAATCAGAGACTGCTGTGCGCACATCTTCACGGAGATGTGGGAAACCCGTAACATCCAGGAGCAAAAAAGTTTTACTGGATGGGTGGACCTTGATCAGAGCCGACAGGGCAAAGGACTTCAGCAAGAGGAGAGGAGGACAGCTCTGTGTCTACATAGATAATGATTGGTGGTCAAATGCAGTTAAAATGGTTGAAAGATTATATAAATTATAATAATATTATTATATTTATATAATACAAAGTACAACTTTCCATAGGAGAGCTGCTTGGTGTTGACTACCTATTAAGCCAGACTGGACATGAGGAGAAAAAAGACATGCTGGAAGATGTGGATGAGGGCGAAGAAGAAGAAGAAGAAGAAGAAGAAGAAGAAGAAGACGAGGGCTTTGAGGAGGATGAAACACAGGACCTATTTTTGTCAAGTCTCCTTGATGACCCAAGTTTCTCCTCCTGTCCCTGTCAGTCCTGGCTACCTCCGTCTTCCTCTCTGGTTGCTGCCTCCTCATGCCCTGCTCCTTCCTCCCTGGTTAATTCCATCTCACAGGATGTTGCGATCTCTCTGCCTGCTGCCTCCTTGGAGCCTGATTTATTTGGTGTTGTTTTGTCTTGCCTGTGGAGGACTCTGGTGTGCCAGGCTTAGACACGGTTGACAGCTTGGCAGAGTGTCTGGTTGAGGTGAGGAACTTATTGTTTTTGATACAATTCCTCTATGTCTTGGCATCTTCACACTGTTCACGTTTTTGTCTTCTAATGCGCTGATTTGTTCCCTCTGCTTAGGTAAGCCATATTATTGCTCTTTGGCAGAACCTGCTGGACTATTACAAGCAGAGCGTGGTGTTCGCTGCCAGACATCAGAGCAGGCTGGACACAGGGAGGTTCCGGTATCCCAAGAAGAGACAGGAGTTCACTCCAGGGGTGGACAGTGTGAGGAGGCATGCGATTATGCAGATTGCTGCCACATGATTGAGATGGTCTTCATCAAGTTCTGTGCCATCCACCGTAGTCCAAAGGAGAGAAGGAATGACACAGTTAGATGGGATCTCATCCTGGAGGATTTCAGGCAAATGAGGCGGTGCATTCTGGCCAATGGGACAGTTATGAACGATACCAACCTGCAGCTCGTGGACGTGAGCTACACCACCCGGTACAGTGGCATAACAAAAGGGTGAAGAGGCAGGACAGCATGGTGGTCATGCAGGGGCTGGATTTTCCTAGCTACTTGTCTTTTGGCAGCTGACCCTGCTAATGTGCACCCTCCATCTGCACCCCCTTTGCCAGGCCCAAAGCGGAGAATAGGGTCCTGCTGAGGTTGTGCCGCAGAGGAAGAAAAGAAGGTTAAAATGTTGTGAAACCAGCTGGCAGTCTGGAGCCAGGTGTGAAGGCTGAGGAGCCTACTAAACGGCCCCTCCGTAACCAAGGGTGGGAGGATGGCTAAAAATAATAATAATATTCTGTAAATATAAAGAAAAACTGCCATTCTGGCTCCTACGGCCTCCTTTAACATCCTACGTTGATCCTGACCCGTGATGGAGTCCATCCGACTCTGACCACAGGTGGAGAGGGCGCAGCGGCGGCAGAAGGAGCCACAGCAGGGTCAGCACCAGGTGTAGTCAGGACCGCAGGGGCTTCACCTGGATGACCCGGAGCGCCATCCACTAAGACTGAGTGGGTTGACGGAGAGAGCTGAGGTGTTGGCGGGGCTCTCGGTTCCAGTGGCAACCCCTAGATCATGAGGTTTAATCAGAGTGACCTTTGATTTTGAAAGCAGTTGGCGTTTCTCTCCCTGCGGTCTAACTTAGTATTGGACCTGGATGCCACAATACCACCAAAGTCCACAAACTATCAAAATGTTTTGCACACAGAATCGATTAGGAATCCCCGTTCCTTGGCAAGGCTCAAGGCAGCAGCTTTGAATAAATAATCAACCCACCTTGTTGCAGTCATGCTGTGGGTTATCGCCTATTCCAAGTGGCCCTTGCAGGACGATTGACACAGGCGATGAAAGATCACATGAGGGTCATATGCAACTGAATCTCCAGTGCTAGGAAGCATGAGTATTCCTAAAATAATAATTCCCTTTTGTCATATACCACCTGCAAAACACCAGCAATAGCTTGCCTTTTTGTTTTAGTTTGCTTTTGTTGTTTCTGGTGTCTTTTAACCATCACAAGTACACCAGCACAGGCAGAAAGCAGAATGAGTGGTTACAGTGGCTGCTTTAAAAAAAAAAAAAAAAAAAAAAATTCTTTCACGCTCACTGCGGACTGCATGATGTTCAAGCGCTGATTAAATGAAGTCGGATAGAAAACTATTACAACTTCAGTGCCAGCCATAGCGTTGTGGTGGAAAAGGCAGAAAAGCATGTCCACCCAGGTTTTGTGTTTGATCTGGTCTAGGGGTGATAAAGGCTACTGTACAATCATTTGACCCAGGAATGAATGCCAGTGGTACTCTTTCCTATTGAAGATTAAAGGCAGATGTTAAAAGACAGCAGTGTTGGGTAACTCATTACAAAGTCATCTCCAATGACTTCTTTGTTGTAGCCATTATTTAGTTACTTTTTCATTAAATGAACTTGAAAAATATTGCTGTCTTTTCCTTTCCTTTTTCGCCACAAAAACAAAACAAAATCCCTGAAGCATTTGCACTGTTACTGTTTCTCTCCTGCTGCTTAGCAGGTGGCTGCATGCCATCGGAAGGTAAACTTTCATTTGTGTCCATACGCATGAGTAGGTTGCTAATTCAGTGTAAGCAAGATGGCAGAGAGGACAGCATTTACTTCAGGGGAATATTCCTGTTATTTAAAATTTTGATGAGAACAACATCGCGGTGAAATGCAAGTTCTGCCTGGAGGATAAGTGCTTGTTGTACTGTTTTCACTGAAACAGCTGTGCCTAATACTGTACGCCCAGTTCACTGTCAGATTGAGAGAAAAATAAAGAGCTGTAAATGATATATTGCGTCTGTCATGCCTATTATTAGGCTGTTGAGAGACCGATTGTAAAGAAGGCTAGGACAGTAGAGTCAATACATTCAAAGGTACATGCACAGTTGGCTACACGCTGGACAAAATAATTGACAAGCACAAAACAGTGGGCAAAACAGTGCATCCATTCATTGTAAGACAAATAAACAGTTCAGTCGATGGCGAAAATCTCAGCCTTGGTACAATACTTGAGCCTCTATGTTATTTGTTGTAACCTGTTCTTCCTTCTGATACTTGCAAAGAAACCAGCCCTCAGCTCTTTTTTATTCTTGAGAAGTTGCATCACTATTAAACCTTTTGGAGACCCGTATGAAAGTTTGCATTGCCTAAACTGATTAGCAGCCTCTTACAGGGCAAACTTTCCATCGTGAAGGATTCTGACTGCATGTGGTGGAGCCTATGCAGCCCAGCTCTGTATGCAGAGCACTGGAGCATGCCTGGTAATCGGGTTGCAGGCGTGACAGTGGGCCTGTGGCAATCAAATGTAATGGAACAAGCCTGCGGATCAATACGAGTCACTGATCGCAGACAGACAAAGGTTGTTTAGTAGAAGGTAGCACTAATTGAAATCAATGGCTAATCTGATGACAGTTCTTAACCTTTACACCTCTGAGGATTCATAAATGGGGTGAGAATGACGGTGGGGCAGCACTCAGACTGCCATCTCTGTACAATTACTTTCCCCCACAACGCTTTTATCTTTCTGCTGATTCACACTTTCTGAGATGCCTAACTAAGCCATTCGATGAGGTTACACTGCCGAGGATCAATACAATACAGTATTAACACTTTGGTTCGATGGTGATTCTGCTGTATGCATTGCATCATCAATATAGAGGTAGAGGTAAATAAAATATGCATGCGGTGGCCCCCATTGGGAGAAGTCTATACTGAATGTGGAGGGTCATTCAGCTGGTAATTGATTAATTCAGTGTGGAAATAGAAGTGTCAAATAAGACCATAGAATTTCAATTTAATTCATATAGATGTACATGGGTCAGGGTGTCCATCAAATAAGATTGAACCCAATTTACATGCAATTACATGTAATGCCCTTAAAGGGGGCGTTCAATGGATCGAGAAGCCGTTGTTCATTTTGTATGGAGGATGGCGCCACCAGTCAGGCGTCAACCAGAGTGACAGCTTGGGACAGGAAGATGAGACTCGGACCGGACGTTTTAATCATCAGATGTCAATAACCAATCAGGCGGCGGGGCACTAAAATAGAGCTCATGGTGAGTTGTCACAAACAAATTGTCAAGAAGAATCATAAGAGAACATTTGAAGTTGATTGGTCACTGAACACTATGTCCCTTTCAATTGAGGGATCTTTTTCTGGATTATATTTCCCGTTCCAGGGCTCACTCATGTTAAAGCAAGGCACCATTCTTGAGTGAGATGATATAGTTTTATGATTACGACACCGATAAGCAGCCCACAGCTATATTGACATAATTAATTCCAATGTTCACACAAGAGATCCTCTCAGTTTGAATTGTAGGTGAGCAGATGTACACTACACAGACATCAGTGTATGTTGTAATGAGATAATTACCATAAGGGGTTTCAATAGATAATAGGTATTGTTGCTCAGCACACATAATCAAACCAGTTTCGACACTTTGATGATAAAATACTTCAATGTACATCATGGAATGACACAAAGTTGACCCTCTATTTAATTGTGCTCTATTCCAAATGCAGGTGCTCTATTTCACTCCGTGGGAGTAAGAGCATGCTTGACATGTGGGAGATGGTTAATACACAGGCAGCACAGAATAATGTGAAAATTGATTGCTCTGAGGGCAATTTGGTATGCAGTCAAAGCAGACCACTGCTGTGTTACACCTTTCGAGTGTCAGACCTGCCTGAATCAAAGCAATCTTTTATTTAGGTGAAGCAGAATCTTTTATTTCTTCATCATTTGTGAGGTTATATTTTCAAACAAGAAAAGATATTCTATTTGCACCAGCTGTTGCTTGGTGACGGATAGCTTCTCTACAAGGTCCTTGGAAAACTACAAGAGAGGGCTGTGTCTTAGACTATCAAAGTAGTTGCTGCTTTTCTTGTCTCATTTGAAATCAGAACAGTGTGTCTGTATTTGAACAAGGCTTTGATTCATGCACAGACACACTCCCTGATCCCCTGCTTAATCCCTCCATTGGCTGGGACAAGGACATGATGACAGTTTAAGACCTCTTCCCTCAAACTCTCTTGAACAGTCCTGTTGACCGATCACAACATAGTCTCCAGGATTTAGAAACATGCTTTTAATTAATCCGCTTGTAACAGGCAACCCAACTAGGTAAATATATTCTCAACAAGCTGACATTTCCTCTGAGCATCTAACACATCTGAAAGGGTGATATTCTGAAAAGTTTCAGCTACACTCAAGTTTGTTTAACAATGTTTGCAAAGTAAATGGTTCCAAGTGTAATTAAGTGGTTATCGTTTTGTTCTTTTATACCGCAGTGCCGCTGCTCGCCATTTTGGTGCCCTAAGCATAATTCCTTTATGATGCCCCCCCCCACCCCGTGAAAAAATGTTTGTTTTTGCCAGTTTAACTTTTTATTACCAAACATATAACTCAATACCAATAACACAATAGCAGTATCACAATGTACCACCTAAGAGCAATGAAATGAAAAAGGTATATCAACTTTGTAAACACAGTACAGCCAAAACATACATACACACAAGTATTGGGATGTGCAAAATCTTCGTAGAAATTAAATAATCATCCATAAATACAAACTTAAAGGCAGAAGTATACAAGTAAGCAATCTT
>OMLP01001848.1:0-12762 GCA_900302685.1 Spondyliosoma cantharus
TGTGAAAGTGTTGAATAAAAGAGGGAGAAGAATTGAAATGTTGTTTAACCATGTGTTTTTGATATCTAAGCTACATGACATGTTTTAGATATGGGAGATTTTGTTCTTGTTTTGTATAATGATTGGTTGCAGAGTACAGCATTTGATTACAAATAACATACTGTCCTTTTAGGTTTTATAGAAATGTATTTTTTTTTATTGAAAATGTCAGTATCATGCATGCTATACAGTCATTGCTTTGTCGCAAGATTCAAGTGATTTGATGTGTGAAGTGAAGCAGAAGATGAGAAAGATGAAGCAGGTAGGGGAATAGAAAGAGAGAGAGACTTTGAACTGCCTTAAATGTGAGTCAGAGGTATGAGAGACAAAGAAAAACAGTTAATTGTCTCCCATGAGGTGAGTTTGGATCCTGTTAAAACTGAACCAACAGCTAGCCAGCGGACGATCCCTCAGGATAGCAGAGCCCTTTGTTTACAGACTGGATGGAGCAAGGAGGAGAAAGAAAAGCGATAACAGCAGAGCCTGACTCAGGCTTTAAACACAGATAGATAGATGTTTTCTTTCATTTATTTGACTTTGTTATTAGGCTATGTTGCTGCTGCTTATTAAGTTAATAATCATCATGGTGTTTGTGTTGTTTGTCCATTCGTGTTGTTTGTTCATTAGGCAAGGGTGGAGAATAACAAAGTACAGTTACTCAAGTACTGCACTTTAGTTATGTACAACTTAAGGTGTCTTGAGATATTTTGAGTATTTCCAATTTCTGCTAGTCCCCATTTGAGTCTAGACCCTGGTCTTGATGATTGGATTATGGGAATGGCTGAGATCTAGATGGACGTGAAGAGGAGCAGTCTTCTGCTGTGCTCAGACCTGGGGTGCTGTAGGTGACTGGGGTGAAGGGTTGCAAGGATTCACTCTGAAATTACAACAGCAGCTGAGAGGAGAACACATCTAAAGTTTGTCAGCAATAATATGATTGTTGTAAGTAGATAAAATAATAATCTTATTGCTTAAACTGAAGA
The DNA here is from genome assembly GCA_900302685.1 of Spondyliosoma cantharus. Taxonomy (NCBI): domain Eukaryota; kingdom Metazoa; phylum Chordata; class Actinopteri; order Spariformes; family Sparidae; genus Spondyliosoma; species Spondyliosoma cantharus. The sequence continues at coordinate 1,023 of OMLP01001848.1, forward strand.
GTAAACTCCCATAGTCAGCTGATTATGACCGAAATGGAAGAGAGAGAAAGATGAATGACAAGAAGCATACATAGTCTTCCTGATTGAACTTATGCTTAGCTTCATTTCACAGCTAAACTTGCAACAGCTTTTCCCCTTTAAACAGATCTCAAATAGTATTTTTAAAGCCTGAAGGTAAAATGATTCAGTATTTCACGAAAACAGTATAATGTTTGGTTCTAAAGACTTGAGTCCACAAGGTTGAGTTGTTTTGTTCTGTCTTCCGTATGGTTTCATCTGCCAATGTGTTGTCGGCTTGATCAGATTTCATTGATTTGGTAGTTTTTCCTTGATTTTGATTTGATCTTTGAGTTTTATTTCATGAGTAAGTAGGCTACGTAAATATATGGAATAAATAAAAACATTTCTCTGCAGTACATTTAAATTGTTTTACGACTATTTTATTGAAGCAAATGATGAGTACTCCTCCCACCACTGCCATTAAAGTCTGTTCTAGGGTCTGGCTATTGCCAATTATTGGATCCAATAATCAGCATATTTACTCAGTATAGGGTATCAATGATTTTTCTGTCAGATTGCTGATACAATAAGCTTATTTTAAAAAGTGGTACTTTGGATCTCAACATCCTGTCACTCAATGTTCCCACAACACTATCTGTGTTACTAACACATCACAATTAATAGTGTATAAACAATAAAATAACATGTATCTGCAAAGGAATTAGTAACTAAATGTATCAAATAAATGTAGAGGAGTGGAAGTATAACAGCGGAAAATGGAAATACTCAAAACTGTACTTAAGAACAATACTTAAGTAAATTGTACTAAGGTTATTAATTCCATCACTGGTTGTTCTTAATTTTGACACTAAGATTTTATTGCAAATGAATACCGGTTCCAAATATCGGTTGTCAGTGTCCTTGATTTCTTATAATCAGTATCTGTATCAGCCCTGAAAAAGCCATATTGGTCGACCCCTAGGCTGTTCAGATTATATGCATTTTGGATATTGTATGTAAAAGTAAAAAGCACCGCACAGTGGTGTTCATATAAATCCATGAGACCAAAGTAGGACCAGCTGTCTCAGAGCCAAATCAGCTGTCACAAATCCTCCAGTGAGCACAACATGCTAAAAATCAACGTGGACTAATGCTATTAACAATATTAACAATAAGTGAAACTCGTCTGGTGTGTTTAGGAGCTGAGCAGGTTCTGCTGTTGGCTCGACGAACTGACCTGAGGAGAATCTCACTCGACCTGCCAGATTTCACTGACATAGTGCTACAGGTAAACACATACGCGCGCACACACAAACACACGCACACACATTTGTTGCACTATCATGTATTGATCATTGTTCCACTACTCATGCAGGTTGACGACATTCGCCATGCTATAGCTATAGACTATGACCCAGTTGAGGGTTACGTTTATTGGACAGACGATGAGGTTCGGGCCATCCGCCGATCCCACATTGATGGCAGCAATGCCATGATGTTGGTCACCACAGAGGTTAACCACCCAGATGGCATTGCTGTGGACTGGGTGGCCAGAAATCTGTACTGGACTGACACTGGCACCGACCGAATTGAGGTATATCTGAGACTTTACATTCAAGTCTTTTATTGTGTAACTATGTCTATGGGTAAATACTGTTTGAATGATTGTCACATTGAAACATCACCTACTTTATGAAATTTGAAAACCGCTGGTGGAATCCCTTGTTGCGAATATCTGCAGTACTGACTGCTGCCTGTTCAATCATGGCATCCCTGCCCATTATTTGATATTGTCTGATTATTATGAATGTAGTCCCATTTCAATGGACTCTGAAGAAGTCTCAATGTAATACTGTTTTCTTTATTAACACACTTGAGCAAACAAGACCATCGGTGAGAAGAGTTCTATATGCATACTTATTATAGTCATTCGTAATGGCTGTCACCAGGTCAGTTTCAAACTTACCTGGGTTGAATGAGTCCAAAAATGGTGGACTGCTGAGGATAAAATGAGAAAAGAAGCTGCTCTGTGGTCTGGTGGTATGGCACTTGTTTCAACATCATCAAATTATAGTTATTATTCTTACATAGTCACATATACATGCATAACTTCATCGCCATTCACCCTGCAAACATGATTTATTATTTATTTTAAAAAAGAAAAACTGTAATAAAAATTATTCGCCTTTTTCTTCAGTCTTTTCCAAAACAAATGCATAAGCTGGGTTGATCAAGATCTTACTGCTTTTGTCCACAGGGGGCACCAGAATCAACAAAATGAAAATTCTTTGTAGCTGCTTTGATAAGAAAAACATGTTGACGAACAGTTCGGATAGATATTATCAGTGTAATACTGTAATTATTTGTATTGTAATATTGAATTGTGTAATGTAGTATTCCATAAATAGTATGAAGTTACAAAGGAATATATAACATTCCACCACACAGGTTACTAGGCTCAATGGAACCTCTCGGAAAATTTTGATATCGGAGAACCTGGATGAACCCAGAGCCATCGTCCTGGACCCGGTTAATGGGTAGGTTTTACTGTGTGTGTGTGTGTGTGTGTGCAAATTGGAATTAACTCTCCGAGCAGGGCTGCAAATGCCATTACAACGAACTGGGGGTTTTACCTGCAATTACAGGTGAATGCTTATGCTACCTTATAGGCTGAATCCAGAATTCTTTTAGACTCAATACATTTAATTTTAATTAAATATATCGACTAAAATACCAACAAATCCACTTACAAATTCTGAATACCTTTAGGTCAGCTTCAATGCCATTGTAGACTCAACTTCTTGGAGCATGTAAAGGTTCCTGTTGTTAAATGACAAATAAATACATATTTTACATGTAGAATTCCAATTTTATGAGGTTGTGCAGGAAAAAAGGCAACATCAGAGAGGGAAAACGCCTGGCCTTACCCAGCAACAACAATTTCAGCCACAAAATTACAGATTACATGAAGAATCTGAAAATATGGAAGGCCTTAAACTGGTAAAAGTGGAAATTTTATGTTAAGGAACCTTTAAAAAACTAAAATGGATGGACTCAACATTATCTACATACAGTATCAGCAAGAAAATGTGTGTAATGTATGATTTCTGTGTGACTGTAAACAATCTACATCTTCTTTGGTTGCCTCTGTCTCTCTAAGCTACATGTACTGGACTGACTGGGGTGAGCATCCCAAAATCGAGAGGGCCAACCTTGATGGAATGGACCGGGTGGTTCTACTCAACAGCTCTCTTGGCTGGCCCAATGGATTGGCTCTAGATTACGCAGCAGGAAAACTATACTGGGGAGACGCTAAAACTGACAAGATAGAGGTATGTCTAATAGCATTCTATACAAGTTTTATGTATGGTTTCACTAGCTCCAGCTGGGACACAACTGAAACACAAGACAGAAAAGAAAGGGAGATGTCAGAAAAAGATGAAAAAATTAATTGCATGTGCATACATGTGTGTTTTAATCTTGATGCAGGGGAATGTAGAGTCATGCAATAGCTGGACAGATTTACACACCATTGTTAGATTGTTCCCAACTGGTCTGGTCTCTGCTGGTCCAAAGTGGCTTGTCCTGTTGTCTGGCCTGGTTTGGTAATGGTCTGTGTTGGTCTGGTCATGTTGTACATTTTGTCAACTGACAGATTATTTTGAGTATTTTCTACATTTTAGATTAATATTGGAGACATCAAAACTATGAAGGAACACATGGAATTATGTAGTAAGTTATGTATTATGTAAGTGTTAAACAAACCAGAATATGTTTTATATTTTAGATTCTTCAAAGTAGCCACCTTTTGCTTTGGTGACAGCACTGCATTCTTCAGCTTCATGAGGAAGTCACCTGGAATGGTTTTCCAACAGTCTTGAAGGAGTTCCCAGAGGTGCTGAGCACTTGTTGGCTGTTTTTCCTTCACTCTGTGGTCCAACTCATCCCAAACCATCTCAATTAGATTTACGTTGGGTGATTGTGGAGGCCAGGTCATCTGACGCAGCACTCCATCACTCTCCTTCTTGGTCAAATAGCCTTTACATAGCCTGGAGGTGTATTTGGGGTCATTGTCCTGTTGAAAAACAAATGATGGTCCCAATAAGTGCAAACCAGATGGGATGGCATGTCGCTGCAGAATGCTGTGGTAGCGATGCTGGTTAAGTGTGCCTTCAATAAATCATCAACAGTAGCCCCATTTACACGGCCCTCCGAATGTGGAGATCCTGCGCCAATTCCCCAGATTCTCCTCTGTGTGAAAGTTTCAGATGCATGAGGGGTGAACCATACCTGTGTGAATGGATAAGCCGACAGCGCTCCCGACCGAGATTCCCCGCAATATAGATAGTCAGACAGCGTCCTGTTTACTGATGGCGGTTATGTAATTATGGAATTTAGAGCAAAAAATATAACTTTGTCACTTTCCAGGATGCATGAAGAAAAAAATCACACACACGTCATCGTCATGACATGTAAAATCACCCCTCTATTGGATCCGCAGTGCTGGCTGGCTGTGTGAATTCCAGTCCCGGTGAAGACATGTGAAAAAGTTTTCTTACTGAGCTCCTCACCTCAATTATAAAATGAATTAATTAAATACGTCCCCACCAAGTTCATACACGGGGCAAAAGTCTGCCATGAGCTCCATATATCAGGCATGTTTACAATTATTAGAAAAAAGAATCAAGAAGCTGACGCTAGCTCACATGCTAGGAGGCCTTCTCCTCAATTTTGGCAAATAGCTCCGTCTTCAGACTTTTAATTGTGCAGGTGATGAAGAGTTCAGGGACTCTACTCTCATCTGCGCAATTAAAAGTCTGAAGACGGAGCTATTTGCCAAAATTGAGGAGAAGGCCGAGAGTCAAATGCTTTAATCAATGCTAGAGTGGACCAGCTGAGAAAAGAGCTGCAACAGGCTACGGAAGCAAAAAGAATCCAAGAATCTAAGGCTGGGTAAGCAGGTTGTCTCACTGGAGGCGGCAACCAACCACTCGGATTACATTACTGGCTTTGAGAAAGACTTTTCAGCGATGAAGAAACAAATAAACACCCTCAAAGCATGAAATGATGACCTCAAGGCCCACTCACGGCGGTGTAACCTCCGTATCACTGGTGAGAGGGTAATGAAGATGGCAAAAGCCCAGTGGAGTTTATGGCTTACCTGCTCAAAACAGATCGGTTTGGACAAGTCTCTGACGCTGGACTGTGCCACCGGTCTCTGTGAAAAAGACAGGAGGATGACCTCCCCCCAGTGCTTGGATAATACAATCATTACTATTACCATTACTATCATTGATTTGCATTGAATTTAATTGAAATTATTTTACAGTTATTAAGGGTGCACTGTACAATACACAGTTGCTCATGGGATATATAGTTGAAGTTATGGCTGGTGGATAGATGTTATGTGTCTTAACTATGCAGTTGCTATTATCAGTTCAACATGAGGCTCAGACTCATCAGTAAGATAGTCTTGCACGATAGTGGCTACAGTAAGGTTTGATAGCCAAGCGGCCTCTCAGTTTGGCAGGGGCAGGCTAAGTGGGGGGAGGGACTGGTATTGAGTCGGTGCTTTTTGTGTTCAGATCTTTGTGTTTTGGCAATATGTGTTTTTTTTTCAGTTGGAACTGTGTCTCTACCATATCTTTGTATCCGAAGTCATGTGTTAGTGGTCTAAATATGGAAGCATCCATTGCTTTAGATGTCAGAAGTTTATAACAGACCAAAAGCTTTCTTTACCAGCTGGAGTAGTCTGGGAAACTAAAAACTGAAGTGGCATATTTACAGGAGACGCACTTGAAGAATTGTGACCATACCAGACTTAGAAGGGGTGGATTTCTACAAATTTTCCATTCTGGTTTTCATGTAAAGAGTAGGGGCACAGCATTACTGATACACAAGAGTGTCTAATTCGCAAGTTCCAAAGTGATATCTGATAAAAATTGGCAGATATGTGATAGTGCAGGGGAAATTGTTCAATATACCTGTTATTCGGGGGCGCCGTTTAGTTCAGTTGGTAGAGTGGGCCTCTCATGTACAGAGACTTTGTCCTCGCTGCAGCAGCCCCGAGTTCGAGTCCCGGCGTGGGGCCATTTGCTGCATGTTACTCCCCTTCTATCACCCTGTTTCCTGTCATCTCTTGAGCTGTTCTATGAATAAAGCTATATAAAGGCCAAGAAAATATATAAGAAAATAAAAATAAAAATATACCTGTTATCTTAGCAAATGTATATGCCCCGAATTGTGACAATGTGGGATTTTTTAAGGAGCTTTTCTCTTTGCTCCCTGAACTGACTTGTCACCGCTTAATTATGGACAGAGATTTTAACTGTGTGTTGAACCCCACTTTAGACTGCTCAAGGCCCACCAATAGAACCACAGCTAGTTCAGCACAATATATTAACTCCTTTTTGGAAGCTTATGGAATAGTAGACCCCTGGAGGCTGCAGAACCCCAACTCTAGACAGTATACTTTTTTTTCGTCCCCACACCAATCATATTCCAGTATAGATCCCTTCTTATTGGATTATAGGTTACTTCCTTTAGTTAATTCCTAGGACTTTGGAGAAATTGTCATCTCAGATCATAGTGCGGTAGTGTTATCACCTTGCTTCCCAGATAATGAGTCCTCTAGATGTATATGGAGGATGAACCCCCTTATGCTATCAAACAAAGAGTTTGTTTAATTTTTATCTAATCAAATAGATTACTTTTTGGAAATGAATGATTCAACCAGTACCAGTAGAAGTAATCTATGGCAAGTAAGGAAAGCCTACCTTAGAGGGCAAATAATCTCCTTTACTACGGGCATGAACAGAAGGAAGGTACAGCACTTAGATGAATTAACTTCCTTAATCAATGAAGTAGATAAAAAACATGCAGCAGCAACAGATCTGTTCAGAGAAAAGGTGAAATGGCAAACTGAATTCGATATTTTGTCCACAAATAGGGCAGAGGAACTCCATTTAAAGTCTCGCTATAACTGTTATGAATTTGGGGAGCGTGCACACAGGCTACTATCTCAACAGCTGCGACAGGCAGAAGCAGAAGCTTAAATCTCAGAGGTGGAAACTACAGAGGGCAAAACAACAACTATACAAAAGGAGATAAATGATCAGTTTAAGACATTGTATGAGCACATCAGAGGCTGTTAATAGGGTAGCAATAGAGCAATTTATTATTAATATTGAATTGCCTACCCTAAACATTAAAGATAGTGGGGGAGATACAAAGGGAAATCAGTAAAATAAAAAATGGTAAAGCTCCAGGCCCTGATGGGTTCCCCATTGAATTTTACAAGACATTCTCAACCAAGCTCTCCCAATTACTATGTGCAGTATTTCATGAGGCATTACAGTGAAGATCTTTGCCCCCCACCATGACAGAGGCAGCAATTTCAGTCATTCCAAAGAAAGGCAAAGACCCAAAGAAATGCAAAAATTATAGGCCAGTAAGTTTGCAGTCATGATAAGAAATGCTGAACATGTATACGGTATTACAAGAGGAGAGCAGGTACACAGACTGGCCCTCTATGCAGACGATCTGGTTCTATATTTGTCCCACCCTAATGTGTCCACCCCAACTGTAATGGATATTATATCAAAATTTGGGGAAGTATCTGGTTACAAGATAAGCTTCACTAAGAGCATACTCTTTCCTGTCAGTGAACAAGTGAAACTAATGTCATTAGAATCATACCCATTTAGAGTGAACTATGACAACTTCACCTATCTTGGAGTAGTGGTTACCAGGAAATACAGAGATCTCATCAAACATGACTTAAAACCTGCCTTAGATAAAGCTAAATCAGACCGGTAGCGCTGGGGTTCCCCACCCTATATCCTTGGCAGGCAGAATAAACTCCATAAAAAAGTCCATTCTGCCTAGGTTTACATTGTTATTTCAGACAATTTCTATATTTTTGTGTAAGGTTATTTTTAAGGAGTTAGATAAACATATAGATGATTTCCTGTGGAAGTACCCCTAGAGTAAAGCGGATTTTTCTGTTGGGTGTGGTTTTGGCCTTCCAAATTATATCCTCTATTACTGGGCAGCAAACATATTTAAAATGTCTTATTGGTTGTCAGAGCCTGGGGTTCAGTGTGGCCCAGAGTGGGTAGAAATGGAAAGGAGCTTCAGTTGCTGTGCAAATTTAGGATGTTTAGCTTGTGCCCATCTACCTATAAATCTGAAGGTTGCAGGAAATCAGGCTATCAAAGACTCCTTGAAAATCTGGTCACAATGTAGGAAGCACTTTGGCCTAAAACAAGCATTTTCCTCCGTGCCATTAACTAATAACCCACTGTTTCTTCCCTCAATGTTAGACGTCGCATTCCAGCAGTGGTCCAGGAGTGGCCTGATCAAAGTAGTAGACTTGTACAAGAATGAGATTTTTATTTTTTGTTCTTTGGAGAATGTGGCCGTCATTTTTTCAGATATCTCCAAATTAGTGACTTTATTAAAAAAATGTTTACCATTTTTCCTTCAAAAACTCCTGCCAATTGACTGGAGGACTGCATTCATAAAGCCCCTAATGACAACTCAATATCTCAGATATATGACCTCTTATTATCAGTTGCTTCACCTTCCTTAGGCCATCTTAAATTGAAATGGGATTAGGACCCATTTCAATTTTTCAAATTCAGAAGATCCCTGATGAAATTTGGAAATCATAAATTGCAAAGATACACACAACCTCCATTTGTGTGACATAGTCTGATCCAAGTTAAAATACGCCTCAGGATGCATCTGACAAGGAGTAGACTTGCCCAATTCTACCCTGACTTTGATCCAACCTGTCAATGATGCAACCAAGGCCCAGCAACCCTTGCACACTCATTTTGGGTGTGCCCAGGTCTAGGACAGTTTTGGGTTAACATCTTTGAAACAACTTTGCACACGTGACAAGGTTATAGATCCAGAACCAAAGCTAGTAGTCTTTGGCGTCACTCATCTTATTCAAGCCCAGGCTCACAGTGCTGCTTTCTTGTTGCTCTTTGCAAGACGCCTCATGCTATATAACTGGAAATCTAGCTCCCCCCAAACATAGCCGTTGGGTTGAGTACGTTATGGCTCATTTGAAGTTGGAAAAGCTTAGATATACCACTCTAGGCCCAATCAATAAATTCCAAAAGATATGGTAACCATTCCTTGAGTATTATAATGTTGTTTACAACACAAGAAATGTGACTTAATGACTGTAATTGAAGATCAACTTGGTAGCGTCGCTGTATATATTTTATTCATTTATTTATTTATTTTTCTTCAAGGTTTTTTATTTATATTAATGCAATGTTTTTTTGTCTTTATTTTTATACTATGATTGGTATTTGCACTACTGATATCTTATTTCATTACTAATGTTACTATTATTATTTATTATATCCATTTCTATTTTCTACATGTGTTGACCAGTCTCTCAGGGGCGGGGGGTGGGTGGCGATATGGTTGTTGTTGTTGTTACAATGCATTGTATATTATGGATAAAAAACAAATAAATACATCTGATGTTGAGATGTGTCTGCTACTTGAACTTTGTAAAGCATTTATGTGGGCTCTAATCTGAGGTGCTGTTAATTTGCAGTTTCTGAGTCTGGTAACTCTAATGAACTTATCCTCTGCAGCAGAGGTAACTCTTGGTCTTCCTCTCCTGGGGTGGTACTCATGAGAGCATGTTTCATCGTAGCGTTTGATGGTTTTTGCGACTGCACTTGAGGATACATTCGAAGTTCAATGAATCAAAATAAATTGAAATTTTCCGGATTGACTGACCGTCATGTCTTAAAGTAATGATGGACTGTCGTTTCTCTTTACTTAGCTGAGTGGTTCTTGCCATAATATGGATTAAAACAGCACACCACATAGAAAGACAATAGAAAATCAAAGTACACACATTAGAGGGCATAGGACAAGGCTAGCCTGAACAGGTGTTTTTTTTTAGTTGCGCCTTGAAAGAAGCAACACATGTCTGGATGTAATAAAAGCATGGATATGGGTCTCAGCAATAGAGTGGGAAAGTGAAGGGCTGAGTGTGGAGATGTTCTTAAGGCTGGAAAAAGGCTGCAATGTGTTTGATGTATGCATGAAAGCAGAGGCTGGAGTCTAAAATAACACCCAGATTTTTGACCTCAGCAACAGGTGATACGATGAAACCAGGGATGGACAGTGTAGAGTGAGAGATTTGGTGAAGGGTATTTTGTTGCTGTAACAAGAGTAACCAGCAGCTAAAAACAGGTCATTGTTTTTAGCTGCTGGAGTAATTGAGTAATTGAGAAATTGAGTGCTTTGAGTCTCACACATAAACATTTGGTGTGATCCCAAATGCCAATGCTCGCACCATTCAGATGGATGTTGTAACAAGAGTACAAATACTCTACATAGTGGACATTATCAGGAGGAATCCTCCGTTCAGGCTGTTGAGGCAGGACAGTAACTGATGGAATGTGTCTGATCACATAGCTGTCATCCATGAAATAAACACCAGTGTAAGATTGATGATGATTGTTGCTAACCCATGTTGTCTCGACAAGTCCCCTTCTCTATTCTTTTTTTTTTAATTTTATTATGTGATCATCAGTGCTACAGCAGTTTAAGCACATGCGTTTTGGGATCTGTATGTTTAAAGCTAGTGCAGTACAAGAATATTTTTGTAAATCTTGGACTTTCTGTAGTGGACACTACAACAAATTATTTTTCATGACTGTTGTACCGTGAATGTGGGTGCACAAATCACACAGTTCACACAATTCTCTCTCAATTGATTATCTGTTGATTCAGCTTCAAGATTTTGATTTTCTTGCAATGTCTTGCTCTTCAGTATTTGTTGGGTAATTTTGCCATGTCTGAGATTTGGTGGTTGTTGGGCCATAAATGGAAAAGTCTACCAGAGTGAACATATTTTGATAGAAGCAGAGAAAAGCAGACAGGAAGACAGGAGCCTAGAACAAATATGTGAATGCCTGAGCTTTCTGGCTGAATGCTTACCAAATGAAAATAGGTGGCTGCTCTGTGCCATCCCCCACCCCACCCTCTGTCAGGGTGAAAGGACACAGCTCAAAAGGCTTTTTTCACATTTCAGCCTTGTTTTTATCCTGGTGAAAGGAAATTGCTGCTGGGTGTGAAGACATTTCCATTCCAGTGTCGTCTGATTTTACACACATGCATTAGGCTAAGACTAACAGCCACTGTAAGAATTAAAGCAATTAAAATATAGAACAGTAGATACACTAGCAGTTGAGTTAAAGTTAAAAAAAATAAATTCTTATTTTTGTCATCATGCTGTCCTTGTATCTGTAGCCCCTACTTCTAGCCCCCCTTGATTGGACCATTGCCATCTTTAAACTTGGCCTTCATTTTGATCTCAACTACATACCTGTAAAATTTTGACTACATCTTGCACAGTTGTAACGCTGTCATGCTGACAAAAGTCTGCCCACAGACAGGCGGGCAGACAGACAGACAGACAGACAGACAGACAGAGATACATACCTGACAAAGTGTTCCAGACTGTGTGTGTGTGTGTGTGTGTGTGTGTGTGTGTGTGTGTGTGTGTGTGTGTGTGTGTGTGTGTGTGTGTGTGTGTGTGTGTGTGTGTGTGTGTGTGTGTGTGTGTCTGTGTCTGTGTGTGTCTGTGTGTGTGTGTGTGTGTGTGTGTGTGTTTAGGAATAATAGCCTTTTTAGTAATCCCTGCCATAGGTCACCTCAGTGGCAGCTCTCACATTCACCCTTGGCCTGAGCAGAC
>OMLP01001853.1:2205-14565 GCA_900302685.1 Spondyliosoma cantharus
ACTCTGAATGATGGGAAAATATAAATCAAGAGTGACTGCGATAGTGTGTGTGTGTGTGTGTGTGTGTGTGTGTGTGTGTGTGTGTGTGTGTGTGTGAGCGCGCGCGCGCGGTGGCAGTCAGGAAGTCTTCCAGTGTGACCCTCTCCTGTGGTGGGCTGCTGCAAATCTAAATATCAAAGTACTGGTTCCACACACACACACGCACAGCTGCGTTTTCCTCCTCCGGTACCTCTGACGGGATCAGGGGCAGATCAAGTCCTTTAAGCTTCAGGTGTTTTGACATGCTGAAAGTCAACCACAGTTCTGTCCAGCTTCAGATGAAACTGTGTGGATTGTTTCAGCTTCGTGAACTTGAAGCCGGAGATGCTTTAGCCAGATTTTCCACTCACTCTTGAAGGAGGCTGTAACGTTCTGGGGGAGGACATTTTAATCAGAAGAGAAAAGATCTTCATCGGCTGACTTTTATACCTCAATGAACAAACTCTCTTTGTCTTCATGGCTGAATAAACAAACAGACCTTAAAGGACGACACCATTTTCATACTGTTTTACTACTACGTTATATGTGGCGGACCCTGCCACCTTTCTAGCTTCAAACAGTGTTCCGGGGATTTTTATTTTCCTCTGAGAACAACGTGTTTATTCAATTATGGAAAAAACTTTATAGTTCAACCTCATTAATGTTGTCGATATCAAAATTCTGAGTTTGAGTTCTTCTCCAAAACTACATAATGCCCCTTTAACTTTGGAATTTTTTTTTGCATCCCAAAACTGTGTTCAATTTGTCAGGATTTGTCCAATTAGCGTTGTTAAAGAAATGACATGACGCGTCGCTGAGCGTTCATACTTTTTCTGTGACTCAATGGCCTGCTGACTCACTCAGTCATGTACATACGTTGTTACTCAAACACGCAGGGGAGGCTCAGGCGGCAGGCCTCTGATGTTCACATCTTGCTTTGGGCTGTTGCACTTGATGAATCCGTGTGGACATCACCTGAGACATGTAGCACATCCTCAGCAGGCGTCCCCCCACTAAATGCCTGTAAAATGTGTGAAAACATGTCATGAAACAACCTTGTTTTTCTTTACTCGTGTCGTCTGAAATCACCAGGTTTGTTCTCAGGATGAACATGAGAGGGTCGCCCTCTGCTCCAGGCATCTCACACTCCCCCGTCACGCTGCCACAGCTTTCACTTCCTCCAGTCAAAGGTCACGGGGTCAGCGGGCCCCACCGAGGGTCAGGTACAGCAGGCCGGCGCGCTCTCTTTACCAGCAGCATCCCGATGTGTGGTCTGGTTTGTTTTAACTGGCATGCGGCTTTACGAGAGCTAGCGTGCTGTTTGTTGGCGTTATGGGTTTAACTCCTTCTTGTTCTTGTGCTGCTCTGTGTTCAGACTCACAGAGAGTCAGTCAAACACTCTTTAAAATGACAGAATAAGTTATCATTATTACCACTCCTTCTTTATGTAGAAACATCCTTGTAGATATATAGAGTCACTGTGGCTTGAAACAGGCTCTGTCACGGTGTGTCCTCCTCCTCAGTGGTCTTCATTGCTCCCTAAGCTTTCAGCTGCACAGCCTGATACTTCAAATGTTACTTTTGTGTATTTCATATAAGACTCTCGGACATATTGAGGATAGAAACCCCCATTTTTTAAATAAAAGATGGCATCTTTCTCATTAAATTTGCCAAGATAAACAAAACCTCTACCTCAACCTACAACCAGGGGGAATGATTGGGAAAAAAGCAGAAAGGAGCAACAAATTCAGTTATTTTTAGAGTTCGATAAATGTAAAAAAGAAAAAAAAAAAAAAACAACTTGTCTAGTTTTTTCTGTAAGTCCTGTCTTTTTTAATCCATATTCACTTGATGTGCAAATTTTCAAGATAAGACATTTCTCAGTCTCGTATCACCTGGCAAGACTTCACTGGAAGAAACAATGAATACAATTTGTTCCCTGCTTGTTAAGAAAGAAAAGAAAAAAAGAAAAGAAAAAGAAACCCTGAAATGCTACATTGTGTGTAAACCAGACAAATATACCTTTTATGATTTTGAGTCTTTGCAGTGTTGATGTTAAAATGACACCGAGGCTAAGATTGCCTGAATTTGTAGGCTAATAGCTAGCCTCTAATCACTTAGGTGTTGCTAAGAAATGCAGGAAAATCAACCACAAACAGCCTTTCCTGTTTTGTTGACACTTTATAACCAAATGAAACATTCATACATTTTTGTAAGCGGCTACACTTTAGTTAGCTTGCCTAAATAACAGCACTCTTAGTAGGCTTATCAGAGCTAGCTATAACTAGAATGTGAAAATGTGCAACATCATCTATGTTTTGAGAATAACTACTGCTTTGCTTGAAATTTACAGCCTAATAATGCTTAGTGTAAATTGTATTTTGTACTAACTTTGACTGTGGCTGTAATCTCTTCTTTGTTCTGCATCAGAAATGTAAGCTAGCACGTAATGCAGCATAGCCTACATTGCTATGAATGCTAACGTTTGAGCAACTACAGATAATTATGAACTATTCAGTAAAAAATTAACAACTGTGAGAAAGATACTGATAAATATTTGTAAACTACAATAATGTATTGTCCAACAGTTAGCCTAGCAAAATTTCATCTGATATCCAACCCCTCGTATTCAGAGCTTGTCCAGACTAATCTATGTTTTTGGAAAACAGTTACTGATTTGCAAGAAATTTACAGTCTTAAAAATGCTTTATGTAAGCGATTTTTCTTACCCGCCAAGACTGATGGCTCGTTACCGTCTGTAACTTATGTTCTACATCACACTTTTAAAATGTTAGCTAGCTCAAAATCCAGCCTAGCCTGCATCGCCACGAATGCTAGCATTTGAGCAACCAAAGACAAATACAAGATATTCACACAAAACTCTGAGTTTTCAGCAGCTGCAGTACCACATGAATTGAACAGGAATTATAAAAATACTGTTAAATATTTGTTAAGTCTGTCATGTAAAATGATACAGAATAGGCTGTAGTATTCAGGGCTAGCATGTTAAAATGTTCATCCTCATCTATGTTTTGAGGTTTAGCTTTGCTGGAAGTTTACAGCCTATTTAATGTGACGTGTGAGTAATAAAGTTTACTAGCCAAGACTGAAGGCTGTAATTTGCTCTCTTCTTTGTTTTACATCACTCTCCACAAATGTAAGCTACCACAAAATGTAGCCGACATGCTCCGCGAGCTGCGGGACTTGTTCATCCAGTTTGTAGCCTATGTTTTGCAATTTGAGAGCATCGAACAATGTGTCGTTAACTAATTATGGTATTAGTATAAAGTTTGCAATCATTGCACCAAACTGTCAGTGTTCATCAAGTTGTATTTTGGCTCCACGTTCACTACAGTGCTTGAGTTTCTTGATCTGAGTGTGTTGTATACATTTGAGAGATTGTTACAAGACGTATTAAAAGTCAGATCAAACTTAAGCCTCTTTATGTAACTTTAATTGATCTGTAAAACCTTTGCCTGGCAAAAAACTAAGGCTCCTAAAAGTCTTGAAACGAGTTTGAAGGGCCTCGATGCAAAGGTGAAATACATCAAACGAACACAGAGACAAGCAAAACATTCAAGAGTGTTGCTCCTTCTGCACTGAAATATTCCCCCATTAAAGTATGGTGCAACCTTTCCAGATTAGTATAAATCTGTCATTCAAAGATGGATGTGTGTGGTGTACAGGGAGCTTTGTCTTCAGCCGTGTCTCGGTCATGGTGTGTAACGCTACTCTAGTTGTTTTGTCCCAGGACTAATGGAGAGAGTGCAGCGAGAGAGAGATTGATTATGCAACCTGAAGTGCCACAGGGCAACTTCAATCTGGAAGTGCTTAGAGTACGCAGCGAACTACAGTGATTCCTCCGGGGCAAATTGAAGGAGGCATGATCTGACAAAAAGGAATTTCAATTTGTTAGATGTATTCCTTCAGACAAATGCTTCCCATGCTACTTCTGTTTTCTGGGCCCTTTTGCTTTCCTAGCAGCGGACAATCTGTTGTAAGTACGCTGAGGGAATTGTTTCTCTCTGATCTTGATTTGTTTTCTTGTTGTTGTCGAGCACTCTGACTTCTTCAAGTTCAAACAGCTTGGATTATTTAGAACAAAGCGGCAGTTAATATGTTTAGAGCCGCTGATGAAACATAAAGCAAACTCCTGTCCTTATCGCCAGATCTCCCTCCTTAAAACAACCTTTTTCTCCAAAAGCAGAAGAATGTTAACTAGCCCAGCACAGTGTTTCGTGTCTGTGGGAGCCTTTTTTGATACAATAAGCTGTATTCTCCTGAAATTAGCAGGTCAGATTCATTAATCATGGCGTCTGAGCGCCGCTTTGAACTATCAGGCCAGGTCATTAAACCCAGTCTGTCTGGGGCACGAGCGGGCGACACGGAAACACTTTGGAGAGCGCTGGTTCGCCCACAAGACACACTAATAATGACCAATGTGTGTGTGTGTGTGTGTGTGTGTGTATGTCTCACAGATGGCTACTTTTCTGAGTGCTACTCTCGGGCTCAGTGTGGGCTTAATTTGGAGAAATAACAACATGAGATGGGAGCAAGAAAAGGTCGCGAGGGTGGGAGAGGGGATTTCAGAGGGTGAGTGTGTGTAGTTTGTATGAAAGGTGAAGTGTTCCGTGTGAGTGTGTTTTTGTGTGTGTGTGTGTGTGTGTGTGTGTGTGTGTGTCTGAGAGGCGTAGTGGGAGTGGGAATATTAATTTTACAAAGAAGTGTGTTTGAGAGGTAATAGACAGGAAAGGAAAGAAAGAAAGACAGAAAGTGAAACTTCTCCACTCCTTCCCTCTGTCCTCTCCGCGGCCTTTTAATCGCCGCCGTCCTCACAAACATCGGAAAGTGAAATCCTACCCTCTGATCATCGCTCCAACACGGCTAAAATGTGTTCCCATTTAAGGTGAGGCTCACCCAACCGCTCTCTGTGTGGCTTCCCTTTTAAAACCAACTTAATCAGCCAGGAATTTGGGTTATTAGGGTCAGGGACACTGGGAGAGAATGCCTTAGCGAGAAACAAAGTGAAGAAGAGAGAGACAGCCGAGGACACAGATGTGTCGCATCAGGAGGCTGTCTCTATTCATTTTGGCGCTCATGGGAAAACGGGCCCAGTGCTGCAGGAGATGACGGTGTCCTGTCTAATTTACCTGACTGGGTCACAAGACGCTTATGCATTGTGGGTTTCTATGTGGCTAATTGGTGCTAGCTGCACATTAACTTAAGTTTCCAGTGACCCTGCACATTTAATCTCGTAGAGGTCGTTGCTACATTGAGGAAGTTTCAGCTGATGTGGAAAATCCTGCAGCAGGTTCATCTCTCCTCCTTACTGCACAAGACACCTTTTGATCTCTATGCAGCTCAGTTTGAAAAACTGAAGCAGTCTTTTTGGTTTTGTGTTAATGGATTATTGTGGCTTATCACAACGTTGTCTTATTTTCATATCACTCCTGTTGCTAATAATAATAACATTGTATTCACCAGTTTTATTGCTAAAAAGTGGGAACAAGGCGACAGACAATAAGACAGGTTTTATAGCTGAATTCATTGATTTTTCGGCCGCTTGTGGGCAGTTAATGTGGCAAACGTGTTGGAAAATAGTCCAATCCAATTTTCATTCTACTTTTGCCTTGTTTTTGGTCTCCTGAGGGAAATATCTGACTACACTATGTTCACCAGCTGGTGGTTCTGAGCAGGTACATTTGGTTTATCAATCCAGCTTTTGGACTGAAAAAGACTCTGCTGGCAGCATCTGAAAATTTGGCTGAACGGCAGAAGTGAAACAAATCAGTTGCTGAAAAGACACTAATTCACTTTTACACCAAATTACTGCTTTTACTCAGTTTTTTAAAAGAAATGCAATTGAATCCTTTCCCACTGTCAGCAGACAAGTTTCAGTCTTTCAAACTCAACCTCGATTGAAAGATTATCAAGCGCTGCTTGAAAGGAAAAGTCTTGTTTCCATCGCTGCTGATGGCAGCGGGAGTTGATGAACACAGGTGAACCCTTTCCCACTAAAGACAAAGGTCAGTTGTTAGTGGGATTTGTATCTGATGTGAAAGGGTTTCACAATGCTCAGTGGAACTGAGTTTCTGTCACTGCCACTGACCCCTTTCTCTTTACATATAGTCCTTGGATCCATTGCTTATGTAAACATATTGATTATTGCAGCTTTAAACCATATCCTGATATCCTGATTATCTGAGAGAGGAAGTAAGATGAACCATAAAGTCAATGCATACAGTATCCATTAAATATCCATTATAGTTTACAGACCGACTTACCGACACACAGTAATGGATTATAAGTGACATTTCATCTGTGCACAATTTTTGTTTTGCCTCGAAATAAAGTGGTTTAAGTAATCTGACTAAACTGGTTTGCTTAAATCTGTCTATGTTTCCTGTCCCTTTGGACCTATTTTAACGATTTCACTGTTCCAAGATATCTGCATTTACTTAGGTCAAAAGTTATAGAAATTAGTTTTAATATTTATAATAACAAACCAGTAGTTCTCAAACTGTCAATGTCAATGACCCCTGAACTGACACAAATTAGACCAGGGACCTCGATATGATAAGGATTTTACTTTTAGATGTTTTATTCTAGAAAGTGTATGACACCCATGTTTGAAATAATCATAAATTCTGGTATTGTGTTATATATGGATGCGAAAAAAGAGTTATTGCACTTTGTGCTCAGGACCCCCTGAAACCCACTCAAGGACCCCCGATGGTCGCAGCACCGCACTTTGAGAGCCTCTAGTAGAAATGATGCTTTAAATGCAGCTGTTCATAATGTTTTCTTTTCCCCAGCACAAGCCAATGCATGATGTGCGACAATCTCATTCTATACATCACACATTAGTCTTTACATAAAGTTTATTGTAGAGACGGTGTCACAAAACCGACTTACCACATGAGCTAATTAGCATGAGCTAATTATTTGAGGTTGATTAAATCTAAATCAGCTAAACCGACTGACGAGGGGGTGATAACAGTTCAGTTTTTCTTTTCCTCTAATGAAATATTAATGACAGATTGATGAAGAAGAAAGCAAGAAGTCCTGGCATGAGTCGACAGTGTGCCAGCCAACAACAATAACAGCTGTTATCTGCCAATTCTACCAGACAAGTAGTAATTAGTCCGGCATGTAGAGGAAGAGAAACGTGTCAACACAGTGGGAAGAGTTTGGATTGTGTCTCTAAAGCTAGTTCACGGGGAACAGACTGTCTGACATCAACATATTGTAATTTCCGGACCCAGGAAATACCTGATTCCTGATTACACCAAGACCTCACTTTATCATGTTTTATCTACCAAGAGGGCACTTTCGGGATGTTTTTTCAATCATGGGGCACCAGTGGGGGCGATTGCCATCTCTGCAGTTTGCAGTATAGACACTGCAGTCATTTCGTTGGCTCACTACTCCATTTGGTTGCCATGTACCTGGATGTCCGCATTTTTCTGTCAGTGAATTCCACTGCTGTGAGCTCCATTACAGCCTTGCCCCTCTGGGGTTCGCCTCCAGCAGCAATGATGCTTCACAGTGTGAATGTGTTTCCCTTATTGGAGCCAGGTGTCTGTGGTGGCTGGGATGATGACAGCAGCTCTTCCTCTCTCTCCGTCTGTCGTAATAATGCCATCAGGCATGCAGCTTGAGGTTAACGTGCCGGTCACAGATGACACTTTAACGCGCTGTGGAAACTTACGTTTTATTGAGTTTATTTGTGACCCGCTGATCTCTGTGCTTTGATGACCTGCAGTAATTCTGCACTTTTGGCAACTTGAACCTGCATGTGTGAAGGCGTTAATCCAGGACTGTTACACTTCAAACACATTGCTTTCCACTAAAAGTACTTTATTTATCCCGGGGAAGAACCATTAGACACGATCTTCTGCAGCTCCTCTCTATCGCTCTTTGGTGTGAAGGCTGCAGGGTCAGTGAAGTAAATCACTAATCACTCAGGTTTATCATCAGGCAACCAATAAGTTTACCTCTAATAGGTGCTTCTAATGAGGTCCAGGTTGGACTGTTTAACCCTACAGGCAGAGCTTGAAAAAGGGACTGTTCTCCATAATCTTTGGCTAGTTAACCATGCACAGATAATCACTGTGACGTTGATAATATATTTCAGAGCTGCTTTAAATGTTTTCCCCTGGCTACCTGAGGGTTACGGTTAGCTATAAGCACACAATTGACACATCATCAGTTATCATAGGTATGTTTATAGGCAGTTTGCAGCCTGAGTAGTATTGAGCAGGCATTGGTTGCATGAAGGTAAACTGTTTGTCTGGCGATGATTTAGCAATTAAATGTATCTGCAGCAGGTTCAGATATCTGATTACAGAGATCAGCCAAAATGTTGTCTAGAGTTTGTCTGAAGTTTTTAATCAGACACAGCAACGGCCAGCACACAAAATAGGACGTTTTATTCTGGGTCTCCATTATCCCATTATCTGCTGGCTAAACTGCTAGCCACAAAACAATGGTTGTTGCTCCCAGAGGCTAAATCAACATCAGACACTATTCAGCAGGATCCAAGATGGTTATAAAGTGAACATTAGTAAACAACAAAGTTAGTAAACAATACCCTGTTCACATATCTAGCAGATACATAGTATAATCAACATTACTTTGAGTTGTGTTGCACCTGATGAATGTTAATCCAATAATAAGTCTCCTTTAGCTCTAATTTGGTCTCCGCCAACTCTTGAGGTAAATGTTTGGCTCTTTAGCCGCTACATGCCCCACTATGGTCACCAGCTAGTTGCTAACTATTTACCAAAAGCAGCAGCATTCTGCAGTCAGAGACGAGGCTGATGAAAGTGGTGAACGTGAACCCAAACAGAGTGGCTGTAAAACCAAAACAATGAGCTTGAAGGCACTAAAATGATCCATAGAGGAATTATCACACAAAAAACATTTAGATACTGAATATTGACTGGAGCAGCTATACATTTACAACAAGTTATTCATAGGTCAGATGTTTTTCAAGCTTCTACACGAAAATACTTTTACACTTTCTTTTATTAATCATTCAGTCTATGAAATCTTAATAAATACCCGCCCACAACGACCACCCAAAACAACATCCTTTACTTGTTTGTTTAACAGTTCAAATCCAAGTTCAGTTTTGATGTAATTTACTTGACTTAAAATGAATAAAACGATTAATTGATTATAAACACTGCTGGCATTTTCTGGCGTCTGACAAGTCGATTAGTCACAACGTGAGACTTTAGTGTGTATTAATTTGCAGGTGTGTGATCATGAACCACAGAATTGGACATATCGATATGTTGACATGATTCTGGTTATAAAGTAAAAGTTGGGGGATCACCAAGGAATCCTCTGGGGACCATGGATGTCCAATCAAAATTTCAAGGCAATCAGTCAAATAATCGCTGCCATATTTTAGTCTAAAGATCAAACTGATGGACGAACGTTACCGTTCCTTGCTGGCCTACAGTTGTAAACTGGCCTTGTTGTATGGAAAGTCAGAACCGGCTCAACGCGGCACAGGTTATTAACAGTCTGTCACCCTGCTCATGACACATGACTCCTCTCAGCTCACCACAGCTTCATGTTTCTCTCCTACTGGCCTGAACGCCTCTCAGACACCTACAGACTCAGATGTTGTCAGTGGGTTAATAAAACCTCCTGGAGAGGGGTGAGGTCACACAGATTCTCTCCTCTCCCCACCATCGTCCTCCAGGCTCAGTAGTGTCCACACCTCTGATTACCTCTGCCCCCTGTGTGTGTGTGTGTGTGTGTGTGTGTGTGTGTGTGTGTGTGTGTGTGTGTGCTGTGAGACATTGACAAAAACTGTGTGTATTTCGTGTGTGGCAGAGAAAAGGATTATGAAGGAGCCGCAGACAGAAAAACCATGTGTAAGTGCATATGTGTGTGTGTGTTCAGGGGTGTTTAGGTGGGGGGCCCCCCTACCTATCTGAAGCGAGGCATGGGAGCCACTATCTGTTTCTCATGTTGCCGGCGCTCTGTGGTTTTCCAGCAGTGACAGGCCTCAGAGTGGAAACTGGCACTAACGAGCAATTACATCCTGCCTGCCTGCCAGGGATTATGGGATTACAGACTGAACGGGCTTCAGTCTGCGCTCTCTTTTCTGCACTCTCATTTTGTCATTCCCTCGCTTCCCCGTGTTCGCCTTATCTCTACTTTCTCCCATTCAGTGGTTCAATTATCTTTTCCTCATTTTTTCTTTCCCCTGGACGGCAACCTATTCTCTATTTTTAATTCTCCTTACTCTTATCATGTGATTTCTTTTATTATCTCATTCTCCCTATCGCCCCTCCTCAAGCCTTTTCCTCCTTTGACTTTGTGGCTGCCTCGCATAGTTAAAGGCACGCCGTCGTTAACTGCTGAAGAGTGAAATTGTTTCGGTCGGGCAAAGGGGGAGAGGGCACATTCAACGAGAGAAAAAAACATTAATGTGCCTGAAGCTTTAAATGAAGTATGATGCAAATGAGGCACAGGAGGAGTGAGGAGTGCAGGAAAACATCACTCGTTGAAATCACGTTTTAGTCCGTGTTGTAAAAAGTACTCAAGAGTCAAACTTTGGAACAGATATCCTGTTAACACTTGACTTTGTTAAAAGTGAAAGTCACCCGTATGAATATAACTTGAGTAGTATCTGACAGGAAAATGTACTTAAGTATCAAAAGTCAATTCGACATGTGTTGTTGTGTATGAACTGCATACTTGACATTATCAGTGCTGGCATTCTTGTCCTGGCTAATTATCGGATCGGATATTCAGCATTTTTCTGATTATGAGAATCAGTGTTTTTGATTTATCCGATTGTGGATTAAAGAGATGTATTCAAAAATGTTGTGCTTTGGCTCTGATACAGCACGCAATCTATGTACAGTGGGTACGGAAAGTATTCAGACCCCCTTAAATTTTTTACTCTTTGTTAAATTGCAGCCATGTGCTAAAATCATTTAAGTTCATTTTTTTTCCTTTTAATGTACACACAGCACCCCATATTGACAGAAAAACACAGAATTGTAGACATTTTTACAGATTTATTAAAAAAGAAAAACTGAAATATCACATGGACATAAGTATTCAGACCCTTTGTTGTGACACTTGTATATTTACCTCAGGTACTGTCCATTTCTTCTGATCATCCATGAGATGGTTCTACACCTTCATTGGAGTCCAGCTGTGTTTAATTCTAATGATTGGACTTGATTAAGGAAGCCACACACCTGTCTATATAAGACCTTACAGCTCACAGTGCATGTCAGAGCAGATGAGAATCATGAGGTCGAAGGAACTGCCTGAAGAGCTCAGAGACAGAATTGTGGCAAGGCACAGATCTGGCCATGGATACAAAAATTCTGCTGCACTTAAAGTTCCAAGAGCACAGTGGCCTCCATAATCCTTAAATGGAAGACGTATGGGATGACAAGAACTCTTCCAAGAGCTGGCCGTCCAACCAAACTGAGCAATCGGGGGAGAAGAGCCTTGGTGAGAGAGGTAAAGAAGAACCCAAAGATCACAGTGGCTGAACTCCAGAGATCAGTGAGGAGATGGGAGAAAGTTCAAGAAAGTCAACCATCACTGCAGCCCTCCACCAGTCAGGGCTTTATGGCAGAGTGGCCCGACGGAAGCCTCTCCTCAGAGTAAGACACATGAAAGCCGCATAGAATTTGCCAACACATGAAGGACTCCCAGACTATGATAAATAAGATTCCTGGTCTGATGAGACAAAGATGAACTTTTTGGCCTTAATTCTAAGCGGTATGTGTGGAGAAAACCAGGCACCGCTCATCACCTGCCCAACACCATCCCTACAGTCAAGTGTGGTGGTGGGAGCATCATGCTGTGGGGGTGTTTTGCAGCTGCAGGGACAGGACGACTGGTTGCAATTGAAGGAAAGATGAATGCGGCCAAGTACAGAGATATCCTGGACGAAAACTTTTCCAGAGTGCTATGGACCTCAGACTGGGCCGACGGTTCACCTTCCAACAAGACAATGACCCTAAGCACACAGCTAAAATGACGAAGGAGTGGCTTCGGAACAACTCTGACTGTTCTTGAATGGCCCAGCCAGAGCCCTGACTTGAACCCAATTGAGCATCTCTGGAGAGACCTCAAAATGGCTGTCCACCAACGTTCACCATCCAACCTGACAGAACTGGAGAGGATCTGCAAGGAGGAATGGCAGAGGATCCCCAAATCCAGGTGTGAAAAACTAGTTGCATCATTCCCAAGAAGACTCACGGCTGTATTAGCTCAAAAGGGTGCTTCCACTCAATACTGAGCAAAGGGTCTGAATACTTATGTCCATGTGATATTTCAGTTTTTCTTTTT
>OMLP01001854.1:2089-13181 GCA_900302685.1 Spondyliosoma cantharus
GGCCTATGTGACAGCAGCACCAACAGTAATACCACAAAGAAGCGGCAGGAGAGGTCACTAAAAAGTAGTCTCTTTCTACTTTAATAAAAAAAATGTTGGCTGCTAGTTAGACTTTCATGCTTGAATATTCCCATAAAACGAGGGGAGAACTGTTTTACACAACCAAATCGCCAGAGTAAAACTTGACACGAAGTGATGTTGCAACAAACAGTTTTCAATTTCAGTTTGGCGTCAGAAAAGATCACGTTTTGGCTTGAAATACCTGCTTTGGTCGCTGTAGACGTGGCAGGAAATGTCCGGAGGTCTGGCTGAAAACACGAACACAACTAGAAATTAACGGC
This sequence comes from Spondyliosoma cantharus, assembly GCA_900302685.1. Lineage (NCBI taxonomy): Eukaryota > Metazoa > Chordata > Actinopteri > Spariformes > Sparidae > Spondyliosoma > Spondyliosoma cantharus. The sequence continues at coordinate 2,431 of OMLP01001854.1, forward strand.
TCCTTGAAAACATCTACTGCTGTCAAGCTTACAAATGTTAAAATGCACGATAGTGAACTGCGGTCTTGGTTCCTCCCCACCTCCTGACTTCCTGTCAGGTCGCAAGGATTAATGTGAATGTGATACGACATCACTTGTAAAAATGTCTAAATAATTTGTATGACACGTACACAAGAGATTGAATCTGTGGTTTGCAGAAATACTAACAGCCACCATTTGATTTGTAAACGTGTACATGATGCAGTGGGAGCTCGGCGGCGGGTGTTGTGAATATATATACTATGTGTCTTTGCTTTGGGATCACTGTCGGAGCCAACATGCAAATCAGTGGAGTCGAGCACCTGCTGTTGAATTGAGCATCGTGACCTGATGTAGCTGGATGGCCCTTGAGCATGTCGTCCCATCAGTCTGATCCCAGCTGTTGTTTATTGTAGCCGACATTGTGAAGAGGTCGGTCAATATCCACGGATGTGATTGCCAGCGAGCGTCTTGGTGTAATAAATCAAATATATCTGCCTGCGGGGTCTCCTTCATCTGCCCGTCTCATTGTGTAAGCAGGACGGTCTATCTGATTTGACTTTTAATGGTCTGATCTACATGGAGCAACCTCACCACTCCACTTACCGCCGGCCTATAAATCACTGCAGTTTGATGTGATTCTGGAGCTCAGGATACACAGCAGCATTAAATACTGCTGGTGGTGTCGGCGGAGACAGAATAAAACAGTAAATCTGTTGTCTTTTTGAAAATATTCTCAAGCATGTACACGGCGAGGAGCTAGCAGGACGACTCTGACGGCGTCTTCCGACACTGCTGCCATCTAACAGCCTTTTAATATCAATTTCTCCTTAACGTGCTTAACATTCCAAACATATGGAAAGTGAAACAGATATGAGCTTTCAGCCTAAATCAGGTTTCACACTGATCGATACTCCCGTTCATTGAACACCAGCTTGTCCCAAGGTGATCGTCTTCTGTTTCAGAGCCCAGATGTGCTCCGGCATGCTGATCAATCCATTCAGACACTAATGCTTTCAGACAACATGGATGTGTGTGCATGTGTGCGTCTGTTTGTGCGAGTGCATTGGCATGAGTGTATCAGTGATGTGGTATTAGTGTATTTACTCCTCTGTCTGTGTGTGTGTGTGTGTGTGTGCGCGTGTGCGTGTGCGTTAAGGAAGGCCAGCTGCGTGCAGAGCGATAATCAGACCCACCCGTGACCCGTCCATTTGCTTCAGTCAAAATGAATTAGTCTCTGGATCTGTTAAAGGGCACTTCGGCCATTCTACATAATTGCAGCGCTGCATTGACCGCAGGCTTCCTCATTGATTTCCGGAGTTTTGGTGAGATGAGGATCTTTGATGCTCACTCACACTTTGTTTTCCTGATAGGTGAGTAAATGCGCTTTAGTTCAGCTCTGGGGAAGAAAACCAACACAAATGCACCATCCTACTATTTAGTACCAGAGAACTACAAAAAACACAGTGAGAAACGTTTTACATCGAGATGCCACTTTGAGGGGTGTAATCAAACAACCCAATCTCCAGAATACATGTTAGCTGAGGACATTTCTGCAGAGCCACAAGTGAAATATTTAAAATAATGAAATAAAATAAAACAACTTTGTGTTTGTTTAGGTCAGGGGTCTGCAACCTGCGGCCCTTTTGCTCCTCTGCAGTGGCTCCCTGTGTGGCTTTGACATGATATCGGGCTGAGAATAAAAAAAGAAGGATTAACTCACACGGAAATGGACTATGTATTGTATTTTTACTGTTTTTAAATCTAGCCTGCCACAATATGTTTTATTTATAATCAAATGAGGCAACTTTTTATTTCTTCAGTAGGTCTGCATATATAATTGTGTATTGCTACTCTATTGGAAATGGAAATGCAAAGTTCAAGTACCTTATACTCTAAGCATAAGTAGCCCGCTGCACATGATGTGAAAATATAAATTAATGCTCATTCAGGCCTGTAAATAATCTTGAAAGGTTAATTTAGGTGTTGCCTTCATTATAAGACACAAATATGTTTTTTTGGCTCCAGACAGATTTTTTGAGTGAGGGACGGGGGCAAACAAGACTCTTTTAACAGTAAAGGCTGCTGGCCCCTGTTTCAGGTGGACCTTTCTATTTCACTCTTTTCACATCACTGTGCTAAGGTTTAGGCAGAAACTCCACCTGGTGGTTTATGGTTAGGAAAGCATCATGGTTTGACTTAAAATACCTGTTTTTGTTGCAGAGATCACGGATGGAGATGATTCATGTTGCCATGAAAAATATCCTGTTGAGGTCGCCAGAAAAACGGCTGGGGATGTCCGCAGGTCCCTTTAAAAATATCCAGCGCTGTGACTGACCTGCAGCAGGTCGTTTAGCAGCATTGTTGGCTGTAATAACATTGGCTACCATTGGCTTAACATTGGAACTGGGCTTCCCATATAAAAATCTGTCATTCCTGCCGCTCTCTAAATTCTGACTCTATATGCTGCTTCTCTAATGACCTCCCTCTCGCTCCGCTCTCGATAGTATTACATCTAACTGAGTGAATTTGGGTCGAAATATGCAACTGCTTCTCCATTTTCTAAAAATGTAAGTAAAATTACAGCCGCCTGAACCATCATCTGTGTAAGATATTTTTAGAGCTCTTTAAAATTATTTTTGTGTGTGTCTGCTTATGTGGAGCATGACGTTATACACCAATATGAAAAAGAAAAACTTGTTAAATTTCATTAGCTCCTGAGCTAATCGATGACCTCATTCGCGACTGAAGATGGCGAGAACATGAAGCTGAGATCGGATCTGAGCGGCCTCGTCTACATTTCACACCCGAGGTTTCGTAAAACAATTATCGGTCGGAGAGTTAATTGCTGTCTCCAGATTAAAATGATTGATTTTTTTTTTTTTTTTAAATGGGATCTGTGGTGAATCAAAGACGTTCAAAGACGAGAGGTTCGAGTTTCAGGAGGTTTTCTAGGAGGTTTATTCTTTAACTTCCATCCAACATTCACATGAATAACGTGTGCCCTAAAAATGGCTGCACTTCTCCTTGTCTTATCTGAAGCCAAACAGAGCACCAGAAAACTTAAAATGTGTTTTTTACGAAGTGAATGACATCAGCAGTATCAGCGTTTTTAGTGGGAAAGAATCTGGATTCCACTGAAATATGAAATCTAACATCTGGCAGCTAACAGACTTTATTAGGGAGAAGAAGATGCCTTTAAAGATTTTAATTTTAATTTTTTTCCTCAAAATATACAATATACATTTCTTGGAGACATTAGTTAGGAACATAGATGGATAAATAACACGAGTGGCACGAGGAAAATATGTCATCTTTTCGACACGTGTCATCTTTCTCTCCTGCTGGATAAACTGAGTAGGTAGCGGTGTGTGTGCTCAGCAAACCCTCCCTGAACAACTAAAGGCAACAGCTGCAGGTTCACCGGACTCGGAGAGTTTATCGCAGACAACAATAGAAGACATTCAAGTTTCTAATTTGTGGTTTTGACCTCTGGGAATAAGCAGCGAGGACGCAGATTACTGCTTTAACTGGAAGTGCAGGAGTCAGGACTTTTCTTTCTGGAGAGGCAGTGAACTGCTGACAGCCGCAACGCTCGACTGGCTGAGCCGAATACTCCGGATAAAGACAAGAAGGACACACGCACACACACACACACACACACACACACACACACACGAGCAGAGGAGAGAGATGTGGAAAGTAAAGAGGGGAGGATAATGGAGAGAGGGAGAAAAGTGTGGACAGCAGCATCCATCTTATGGACAGAAGACATGTTTATTTATTTCTCTCAGCAGACTGATCAGTCCAGATTTAAATCTCGACAGATCGGATGGACTCTAATGTAATTATGCCGATATGAACAACAAGACGAACCCTGATATTCTCGTTCATCTAGTGACTTTTCCTCTTAAAGAGGTTAAAATAACCCATCGTTGACTTTTGGTTTAACACGGGGAAAAAAAAAACCTGCTGTCTCCTGGATGAAAGTATGACCATCCACCTCGTCCTCCTCCCTGTGCACTGTGGCTCTTTACACTCCATCACCTGACTGTCTCCTCTGTTGCTGTAACAGTTACTTCCGAGCATTGGAGGTCACAGACTAACAAAGGCATACAATACGGGTCATAATAAGCTGCTTTGACAGTTGATCTCCAGGGTAGTTTTCTCTGATGAGGACAGGCTGAAAGATAGGTTTCACATTTACAAATGTTGAAAATACTTACGTGTGACGCCGCCACCATCCCCTCCTCCTCCTCCTGACATGGAAGTCGGCTCGTGTACATGGGATCTGCACATGATGTGACACATGACTGTAGAAATGTTAACAAATGTACAAATTTAACATATCCATAGTTTGCAGTAAAATGGCAAAGTTTTCTTCAGGTCGCTGGAGTGATTTATCTCCAGCCTTGCCTCCCTCATCTCATACTCATCAAATACTTTGGTGTATGACCCTAAAACTTCTCGAGCCTTGTTCTGTGTTTTATTGCAAATTAGTAAATGTTGGCATACTATCACATTAACCTAACATCATGCTTTTCTTATTGACCGGCCTCATCCATCAGACTCCCCTCCTTGATTCAAGATTGATCAAAGAGGAGTTCCTACTTTCACCTGATGGCTCTCTTTCATGTAATTCGTCCTACTCAACAAATTGCAGAAGTTGTTTCCCCGAGACCACAGCCGTCCTCTTCCTCCTGTTTTTACCGCTGTTACGACAAAGAGATGCTGCGGCAATTAATCTTATCTCTTCTTCTCTGAACTATTTCCAACAAACGAAGCGTTTTACAACAGTGATGGATTGTTTGGTGAAGCGAGAGCGATGGCTTGTTCACCGATGATAAACTGGATTCCTCTCTGTGACTAATGGACTAATCAGAGCTGTGGCACCACACAGCCGAGGAAGAGGAGGAGGAAACAGACCACAAATAGGGAACACAAATATAAGAGCTGCTTTAGTGAACCTGTCCAGGAGCAGATACATATACAGAGGTTTAATGCATTCTGTGTCTTTACATTCCTTCCTTTCCGTGTCTTCATTAGCGTGTGATGAAGGGTCGTAATGACGGTGTTGTGAGCTAATTTTCCCACCATGCTAGTAATTTCCTACGCTACCCAGAATGCAGGACGTGTTGCTGTGTAAACAGTAGAGAGACACCTCACCAAGTGTGGCTAAATGCAGCTTTTAAAATATGAAAAACTGGATCTACTTTAAAGCCCGTGGACTGAGGTTTAATCTATCAGACAGCTTCACTGTGTTTAATTTTTCACGGCTTTATTACCGTGATTAAATATAGCAAGGGGGGGAGAAGGAAAGAAGGAATTGTGGATGGGATGAATATAGAAGGAAGAAAAGATAGAGGGAGAAGTTAAGTTAAAGTAAGAGGTGGACAAAAGGATAGTGCTGTAGGAAGGAAGCAACGATAGTTATAAAGTTATAAGGACAAGGGAGAAATGATAGGGAGGGTCGAGAGTACAGCAGGAAGCAACAAGGAAGGTATGTATGTGAAGAAGGCAGAGAAAGACGAAAGAAAAATTAGGGGGAAGCGAAAAGAAGTAGAAGGAAGGGATTATTAAACTCTGTGTCTTCTCATTTGTTGGCAATTCAAAGTAAAAATGACCACTGATACGCCTCTTTTCAGGACAATTATCACATGTATTAACCGTCTGAAAAGTAAAGAGCAAAAGATCATTACTGACACTGAAACAGATTATTATGGAGGACTTTTTTACATTGTGAAAGAAGCAGCTATAAAACAGTGGCGGAGCTGATACAGTGGATTGTGAGCTGTAGTTGTCCCAGTGAATCAAACCTAATCCAATAGGGGTTATCACTAATCAGAGTCAAAATACAAAGGGGAGAAGACTTCTAGACTTCTCTGGCAAACCACACATTGTTGCACATGGGACAATGTCTCATAAACATCAGGACACAGGTCAAACCTTACAGCATTAATTCTGAAACTTAAACTGAATTAGTAGTGTGAAAACATGCGTGTGAGCTGATGGAGCACAAACACATCAGAAAACACACACGGTATTATCTGTTTATGAATTATTCACAGTGATCCGACTTGATGTGTTCTGGAGCGACATCTGGTCCTCGCTGCTGCTGCTGTTTGTGTTTCTGTGAGACCAAATGGTCTCCAGGCCGAAGGAGAGAAAAGCCTTTGTCACCATCAGAGACACGATCACATTTTCTTCAGGAGTCATTTTATTTATAGCATGAGCATTGGATAAAAAGGTTGTATCTGCAATTTTCTTGGTTTAAAACTGTAGATTTGTGCTAAAGCAACAGCTTTATTCAAATATACAGTCTGCTACAGTATACTGCCTGCTTCAGGTAGACAAACGGCCACATTTCATCATCAACATCAGAATGCGGCATCATCCTGGACCGGATCTCTGAAACTATTTTAACTTTACATTAATGATTATTTAACAAAGTTGAAAATGAATTCAACCTTGAAAAGAAATGTCCTTCAGTGAAATGATTGATCACAGAGGTCAGCAAATTTCAGTTTAAATCAGATGTTAATGTTCATTTGGCCATAACATGTGTACGTCTTCCTCTTTCAGGTTAATTATTCTTCTGTTTTGAAGTTGGGTCTATAGATGTATTCTGGTTGAGAAGCAGCAACAACAAATCTTTTCTTTTAACCAGTGAAAGCATACAGAACAACATCCTCTTTAACTTAAGGCTCAGCCTGCAGACTGTTCAGACCTGAAGACCAAGCGCACTCTGGACACTAACAGACCCAAATCACATTAATTAGCATTTTGTCTGGCAGGACATTACTATTTGAAGGCAGCATGGCTTAATGCAATTACACCCTCGTGCCTGTTTTTGTCATGGAACAGCCTACAGCCGCCTCGTGCGTGTCAAATTCAAAACATATAGTACAATGTTCACTTCGATGTTCCTCTTCCTTCTCAGACCACTGGGTTCATTGTGTGTGTGTGTGTGTGTGTGTGTATGTACTTTATCAGATTATTTGTGAGTGGAGATGAAATGAAGCAGCTTCCTCCCTTATAGGAATAAACAGAATGCTTGTTTCAGAAGAGAAAACATGAGATCATCTTCATCCAAGTATAACATTCAGTGTTTAATAACGTACAATAAAAACTCCTATTATGACAGCTGTATTATGTAAACACAAACTCATTTTCATAAAAAATGCAAAAAAAAAAAAAAAAAATGCAAAAAAAAAAAAAAAAATGCAAAAAAAAAAGTATCTTGTATTCTTAAATGTCACGACTGAGCATTAAAGTCAGTTCTGATTTTCACTCCAAACTCCAAACACGTCTCGTCAGCTACGAGGATCAGCAGCAGCTGTGGCGCGATCGCCTTTTTGCACCCAACAACATTATTCATTGAATAATGTGGAGCTAATGTTTCACCGCATTTTACTGATTAAATATTCTGAAGCAAGGCACAGCTCGTTTCTTCAGACTGTCAGTGTTTGTTTTTTTCAGTCTGAAGTTCATTAAAGGGGAACACCTCCACATACAGGGTCTGCAGTGGTCCGCACTTCTTCCAGTAAATAACCACAACCTCCAATGAAATTTATCCTTTTCTCTCCTGGCAGCAGTCACTATATTCTGTCTCAGAGTTTCCATTTGCTGTACAAACTGTACTGCTTGCAAGAGAGGAGGTCAGACACAAGAAAGGCATGGAGCAGCTGGTCAATTTTCAAAATAAAACACCCTGCACAGACTCAGGATCCACAGCACAATAAAGTCATAAATAGTAACGAGAGAACACCCGTTAAACAGTCAAACAACAAAACCATTTAATTACATGGACTATTCACCCACGATAGCAGCGAAAAAATCAAGGAAAAATGACGAACAAAACATAGACTGAGCAATATCAGGACAATATCAGGCACTACAAAAGACGTCACCACATTTTGAACTGAAAACATCACCAGTAGACGCTGTTGCAGCTGCTCACAAACCACAGAGGAGACGCAAATTGTCTAAAGTGCTTTAGGTTGAGTCATTTCTTCAATAACCTCAAATAGTAAAAGTATAAAGTATATTTTATAATAATAAAGAAGACAAACTCCATGTTGGGTTGTATTGTTCCGCCCAGCATCAGTAATATTCTCCAGGGGTCGGAAGCCATTTATTCCCTCTCAGGATACAAATCTTTGTTATGGCGCTCACGTCCCCGCTCTCGCCTCGCCACAGAATCCATCCTGTGGGGTCGGCGAGAGGTTGCTCACAGAATTACACGCCCACTTCCACTGCGGAGCAACCTTTATGAAATATGCAGGCGGGTCTGATTATTGGCTGGATTAAAAGGCTTAATGTTGCCGTTGTGTGAGATCAGTGTAAGTGTGATGATGAAGCTGCTGATGGCCTTCAGGTCGGCTCGCTCTGCTGTCGGCCAGCCTGCTTCTTCGCTTTCTCTTTCACTTTCTAGAGTCGTCTTTAAGAATAGCTCACTAATTTACATTTTCTGCATATTGAAAAGTTAATGTTTCATCACTCTCTCATTATTAGTGCACATTTTTGTGATTGATATCTCTTCGAGGATTCCGCCAGAAGGAGGTGGCCTCCTTTCCTTTAAAGGAAAAGTTGAGATGAGTTACTGCGTTGAATTCAGCTGATATAGAGGATTTGAAATAGAAACAGCTTCGTTGCTCGTGGTATGTTCCATTCTCGCAGAGTTCGTGACATCCATTTCACCTCCATCAGATGCACCGTCCGCTTCCTTCACAGGCCTGACAAACATGATGCATGCGGCCTCACAGAGCTGGATTCAACATCAACGCGAGGCTGCGTCACTGTTCCTGGATTTAATCGTACATGATGAGGCTGTTGGTGCGTGACAATGGGAAAGTTCGCGTTGTTGTTACTTTAAAAGAGACTAATGCCAAGTTATGGATTTTTATATTTAGGGGCTATCTGAATGGGGCCAGTCGAGCGATGGAGCAGGGGTACTGTATGGCAGATTAGCTGAACACGGCTCAGTATTTGACGTCAGTGGCTGCAGATGCCGATCACATGCATGGGAGAGCAGGGTGACTCTTAATTTTACAGGTCGGTCTTTTCACAGCGAGTAGGTGGTGAGTACAAAGCAAAGCAACGCAACTGTCATTATAGAATTCATGATAATCTAGTTGCTGTTTTCAGGTTATTTCGCTGTGGAGCAGAACGTGACGTCGTTGTGTCCCGTGTTTGCTTTGATTCAGCTGATTGGTCCATGCTGTTAGCGTGACATGGTGGTGAGCAGCAGCCGCCACCTGTCCTGTCTGTTTGCTTAGTGTCTCTGTGTTTGTGTTTGCTCAGTGATAAATGAGGCTGGTAATGACACTTTAACAATGAGTGCATTAGTGTTACAGCAGGCTTCACATCAGCAGCCTGCAGCAGCGCCGGCCGATGACACCTGAACGCAGCAGGAGCTTTGTTTTAATTTATAAAGAGCCGAAGCTCCGCCTCCTCTCTTACCTCCATCTGTTTCTGCAGCAACAACTTTTGCCTTGGCTTATCATTATCATTATTTATGAAGTGTTTTTTGGTTCATGTTTGAGGTTTTTGTAGATATTCTGAGCTGAATGGGTCTCTGCTGCTGCACTGGACTACAGCTCCCACCAGGCTTTAACAGTCTTAACAATGGCTCAGGTGATTGTATTGTGTGTCCAGCTGATCCACATGTTTGTCTGCTATAGCAGTAATCCTACAATTAGTATTGATACCACAAGGTATCTTGTTTCCCTCTGATGGGAGCTGCTTCACTGGCCAAGCAAAACCACTGATATGTTGAAAGTTTCTGTAAGTTGCATTTTCAATTTTATGTTGTGACACCGCTGTGTGTATGGTTAGATTAAAACACTTGGTTAGGGTTAGGAAAAGAACACCTGGTTTTGTAATTGTGAACGCTTGCCCACTCAAAAATATTCTCAAATGTCTCAGTAAGAATTGTTGAAATGCTTTATTTATACCCTGGTGTCACTTCAGACGAGGTGCACGCTAACACTCTTAGCTTAGCAAATACATTTAGGATAAAACACATATATAACCCCTGGCCCAACATTTGAACATAGGCTTTAAATAAGATGTTTTCTATTTCAAGGATCGGGCTTGTGTCAGGGAAGTTTTTGTCTTAATAGAGTATGAATAACATCTTTTCAAACCAATTTGGGATCTCAGACTTGAATTACGCCGTAACAGCCATGATGGGTCATTTCATGGAGCTTGTTTTCAGTGTTTCTTTAGAACAGAACTGAACATTTTTCAAGTCCCCATCTACGTCAGTTGTTCAGCAGAATACTGCAATGCTGTTTTGCTTTTGTAAAGATCGTTGCTAGCGCGTGGCGGGGGCGCATGCATTTGTGAGTGACAGGGAGACCGCAGGATGGATGGTGATGATGTAATGTATTTATATGCGATTTTTTTTTCTGTGATATATGTGACCAGACCCAAGCACAGGCATTGATAAAAAAAAACAAACAAACAGCAGTCTGTTTCGCTGATGGTCTCGCTTGCCATTTACACGAGACTGTTTCATGAAGACTTAAAAGTTCCTTGTAGTCACTTTAAGTCGACACACGGCACTTGAGAAAACACAGGTATGGATGTATTGTGACAAATGTAACCAGAGCCTTTAGACCTGATGCTGGTTCAGCTTCATCTCTGCTACCTGTTGTGTCTGTTTTCCTGTTGAGAGTCCGTCGCCATATGCTTTCTGCTCTCTCTCCTGTGTTAGAGGAGGCGAGTGA
>OMLP01001854.1:13201-26826 GCA_900302685.1 Spondyliosoma cantharus
CAGAACAGGAGTGCAACATGTCTTTGCAATCTCCTATCAGCTTTTAATCTCCATTCAGCAGAGAGGGGGACACAGAGAGAGAGAGAGAGAGAGAGAGAGAGAGAGAGAGAGAGAGAGAGAGAGAGAGAGAGAGAGAGAGAGAGAGAGACGGCATATAGGACGGGCATCAGGCGGTGGTTTGGCTGCAGACTGGTCGGGATCCGTGTCGCCGCTTCAGACGCATCAGGTCAGTGAAACCAAACGCGGCGAGCGGCTGCAGGCAGGCTCGCTCATCTTTCACTGTTGTTTCTCTGCTTCTTGTCAATTGTGGCGTGCTCGGTGTGACGATGGAGATGTGGGAGTGAGAGGGTGCGCACAGGTTTAAGGCGTGAACTGCTGCTGGTGGTTTGTGTGTGTGTGTGTGTGTGTGTGTGCAGATAAAAACACGCGCAGGCAGCAGACAGGCTGCAGGTGTCCGTCAGCTTCACCTGGCGGGGAGGCTATCACGCAACATGCGGAAACTGCAGGAAACCGCACAAAACAAAAAAAAAATCAGTGTTTATGTTTCGGAGGATGATGCCTCTCCTCCTCCTCCTCTCCTCCTCTCCTCCTGCTCCGTCTTTCCACCCAGGTGAAGGCGCACCATCTCGGCGCCTTCACCGCCATATCTCGCCTTTACTGTAGGTGGGAATGATAACATAGATGGAGGAGGAGGAGGAGGAGGAGGAGGCTGCAGCTGGAGATCATTGATGAGGACGCTGGATGAGGAGGGCCTGGCCGGCTCCGGTCCTCTGCAGTGCCGTCACCAGCCCCGAGCAGCTCGGCTGGTGATGGATGGTGGAGAGACTGAATTATTTATAGCTGCCAGTGCATTGATTAGCTTTATATAATGCACCGACAGCCGGGTGTTTATGGGAGAGAGGGGCTGTCATAGTGGAGGGCGGTGTTGTGTGTGTTTGGAAGGAAAGGTGTGTGTCCTGTGCACACGCTTTTGCGTGTTTGAGAGGTGGCGTGTGTGAATGTGTGTGTGTGTGATACAAGCATCTTCTCGTAGCCAATCACATGCAGAGACTGAACCATAGTAACCTATAAAACGGCTTTCCTGCACGTTTAAAGGCAAATCACCCAAAATCCGGTACTTTTTGTATGGAGTTTGGTGGAGCTGCATTTTTCAACGTGGCATTATGTGCAGATATCTCCAGCAGCTTGAGTTTCAGTGCTTTTCAACATTTAAGGATCATTTCATCATCATCATTTCCTCACCTTTAAGCTGATGGAACGTCAGGTTTCCAGTTTCGTAGTCCACAAAACATTCCTGGAGCTTTACAGCAACAAAGGGTGCAAATAAGGTCTTTTTCAAATCAATCTGGCTTCCTGGAATACATCGGACAGGCTGTTTTTTTTTAAATTTTTTTATGTTCTAAACAAGTCTCCGGCTGCTGCAGTTGTCCGTTGCCTTCAGTTGCAAGCCTATCCTTTAATGATAAATGTCATGCTTTAGTGTCAATTGTCTCTTGTGAAGTTCAGAAGTTCTTATTAAAAAACACACATTTGCCGACATCAGACAGAGACATGTAAACTCATAACAGTGAGTGGTCACAAAATATAGTATGACTGTCAGGACAGTGCTCAGAGACACATCACAGTACCAGTAAGAACACTGTGGAGATGATGAGAGCGTCCAGGACAGTGCTCTCTGCTGTTCCTCCAGTCAGTGATCAGTGTGGTGCTCAGTTGATAATATGAAGCGCACGGAGGTGGATTTTCCTGTCGTTTTCTTTGTGTTCGTATCTCAAAAAATCGTAATGGATTTGGATCAAATCTAGAGAGTCAGAGCACGAGCCAAGTGACTAGCTTTTGATGCAGATCCAAGCATTTCTAAACGAGTTTCCAACATTGAGTTAAACAGCATGTTGGGACAACTACAGTCACTGTTTCCTTTCTTTCATTCACCGTGATTCACAGCAGTGACGGGGCTGACCGGAAGCTTTGTGGTGGAGATTTCTCTGCAAGCAGTGTTTTCATGAAAAACAGCAGATTTCTTTCCTCAAGCCTAATTTGAATTTGTAGGTTAGGAGATTATGTGATCTGCTTCTGTCTTGTCTTGCCTGATGAAGACAGCGTTTCAGAGACAGAGATTCGGCAGTCTCCTGCGAGCAAACTCTCACAGACCGCCGTCTCCATCGCTTTGACGTGCGCAAACAAAGTGATTACTTGAGAGAAGTCTGTTCTTTAGAAGTGAGACGAGAAGAAACAGAAGATACCTTCAACTCCAGCTCACCTAGTTTAAATGGGTATTCATAATTAAAGCACAATAAAGTCTGATTACGTGTAATACAGTCTTTTAGTGTTGTGATGACGAGGGTTAGGGTTACTCCCATCCGTCCATCAGTCCAATCAGAATAAATGTTGACAATGTGTCTTTCTGCAAAACCACTGATATACTGCAACTTTACATATCACTTTACACGCTGCTGTGCTTAGTCTTGACCCACTTGGTCAGGGTCAGGAAAAGATCATATTTTGGCTTTGAATACCTGTTTTCTGTTGCCACACATACAGCTGGAAATTGTTCCGAGATCTCCTTCAAATGATCTCCTCTGCCCCCCGACCTGAAACTCAGTTCATACGCATGTTGTCTGAATGAATATGGCCTGTTTTTTTTAGGTGTACACATACAAATTTGAACATATTTGTGGTTTGCACAAATGTAAAATGCACAATAACCTTTTTTTATGGATAATTCCCTCTTATGGCCGAAACCGATAAAATAACCGATAATTGAAACCAACAGGGAGCAATGATGGTTTCTTTGAGATTCCACAGCTGTGATGAGACTTTTTTTCGTGTTGTGTTCTTCTTGTAATAAAACATCCACTCCAGTGCCGACATGTGTGGCTCTTTTCTACATTGCGCCAATCCAACTGTAACTATGAGCTATAATAAATGGAATAGAGCTACTACTATGGTGGCTGCAGTGTTGAACTCATAAGGCGGTGACAACACTGGTAATATCTGATACACCGGCTTTTTGAGACAACAAATCCTCCGCCATCATGTAGTCAGTCAACTCTCTTTACTCATATACACGCATATTTACGCATATACACCATCAGGACTGATTGGGGGTCAGCATTTTGGATCTTGTCAGAGCCTGGGATTGAACTATCGTCTTCCTCCTGAGCCACAGGCGCCCCATAGATCAGTCACTGATTATATCAACAAAGCTGCTGTGATCTCTCTATCTGCTTTTTATCCATTCCCCTCCCTGTAGCTTTGAATTTGTTAACTTTTGACCCTCTGGAAAGGTTTCCTGTGATTTGTAGAAGATCCGAACAGTCAGTCATCATGTCGGCTCACATCCAGCAGGTCAGAGAGCAGCAGCTGCTGGAGGCATGTACAGGTGTCATTTCTGTTGACCTTTAATCTAAACCTCTTAGTCACGGCCTTTTCCTTTTGTGTAACTGCTGTTCTACTGATTCTCTTTCTCATGGCAACACAGCAAAAGCATGTGTGTCTTTATAACGAATCCCACTGCACAATCCCAGCAACTACAGCATGTTACAAATACTATCTGCTGTTGTTCTTACAATGACTTCAGGCTCACCGTAAGGGGTTTCCATTATCAGTGCTGCATCATTTCTCTGTTCTCAAAAAATAAGTGGCAGGTCGACGGATGAATAAAGCTTGGTTGGATCGCTGGCTTTGTGCTCCTGAGCTGCAAGAGCTTTGAGTGACAGCTGCACAGAAAAGACTTGCCAAGCATGTTGGCTTTCCCGGCCTGTCTGTCACCCTGCTGCTGCCATAAACAGACCTCTATACATGTGAGCTATCACTGCACTGATACACCATCAGCCCCATCACACTCACTGTACAGTATGAGCTACAGTATATGCTGACAGGCGACCCCCCATAGTCATCATGTTCAGTGTTGAGGCTAGACTGTTGAAATGCTCAGTAAAATCTGAGGCGTGGTTTTAAATCGTTGTCAGTTACCGGAATCAGAAATTCCCACTTTGGTTAAAAAGGGGAAAGAGGTGAGGTGGGATTAGAAAGTGGCATCCACTGTGGCTGAATATAATAGGCTCAGACACCTGTCAGTCAAATTAAATCAACCCCAAAATAGCCTTCAAGGCCCAGCCAGTGTTGGCTTTGACTATTGTTTTGACAGATCAGATGTGTCGATAAATAAATCAGTTTGAGAGTGACGGCAGGTTTTTCATTGTGTGACTCATTTCTCCTCTTAGTATACTTGAAATGTAACCAAAAAATAAAAATGTATTATTTATCAACTTATTATCATAACTTATATAGTCTGGATTTTACAACCCAGCCACCAGAACAAATGTTGGCAGTGCAAGTTTCTGCAAACCATGGATATGTGGAAACTTTCTCTCAGCTCAATTTTCAATGTTATGTTTGTGACAGTGATGTGTTTGTTGTCTGGTTAATTATTTTTTTTACAACTGAAATTCATTTTTTTTTATTACAGAAAGAGTACAGTACTGAAAAAAGGAACTGTTGGGTACCAGTTCAAATGTCGACGATACCCAATGCTAATGGTAACCCTATATAGTGATAGATATGTTGTGCAAACTTTTCTGCATCAATCTGCCTAATTTAAGCTTGACAGAGAACTATAGTAAACTTATTTATTGCCTCCAGGGTATCTGGATGTAAAAAAAATGAAACACTTCATTTAGAATCATACGAAATATTTAGTTAACAGACTATGCTTCATGGTGTACTTGAACAGCGAACAGTGTTTTTTTCTTTCTGAGCCAAAACTGATTCCTGATACAAAATGTTTCCACTCTGAACGCATCCACAACGCTCTAAAGTTGAATATTTGCATGCTGGTAATAAGTGTGTGTACGTGCGTGTGATGAGTATTTCGTCATGTTGAGCCTCACTACAGCAGCGACTCTACGTCAGAGGGAATTCATGAAAGATGCGTTATTAATAACCCACTGTGCACTGAAATACCTTCAATTGAGTTATTTATCTCCAATGAATCTCACAGTCTCTCTGAGATCTCTCGCTCACTATACTCTGTCTCATACATTTACTTTAGTGACTTACTGTAAAGGTTCATTCTGTGAAAAGATTGTGTGCCTGTGAGGACAGATTTGCTGTTTTATTATTTATCGCCTTTCAGTCTGCGCATGACGATATAAAAAATTCAAAATCTCATTCATTATCAAGAAATGATGACAAGAGGACCGCCAGGAGGAGGGGAGTCGCTCAGGAAATGCAAAGTCTCATGGGAGAATGAGTCTTAGAATCAGAGACGACAGGCTTCCGAGCGTTTCTCTGCCAGTTTTTGGTTGATTAGTCTTCGATGAGGAAGATCACTGAGGGTAATGAAGCTGTCAGGAAGCTTCACTGAGATTCCTCTCAACTCACAGGCACATGTAAAGGATCTGATTTCTTTCTGCTTTCTGTGTCAGCAGTGTATTTAATAAAGTTAAGATCATCCACAATTCTGTTGTCATAACAGCAGGTGAGCAAGCTTGTTGTTAATTATGTAGTCGATCAACACCATGTGCACCGCACAGCATTGCAACAGCCGGGTGAACCTACATGTGTGATTGACAGTAGAGAGGAGGAGAAGAGTGAGGGCAGATTTCCACTAATCGATCATGCCGTTGTTCTCTTGGCCGGATAAACATATAAAATTGTAACATGCAAAAATTGAAATATAAGTCTATGTGTGGGAAACACTAGAGAGTACTGTGCGTATGCTCAAAAAACACTTGTTTAGAATTAAGAAAAGATCATATTTTGGCTTGCCTGGTTTTGTCACCACACATGATGCTGGAAAATGTCCCAACGTCTCATTAAAAATACCTGCTTTTGTTGCCACAACCAAGTTTGTGAAAAGGGACAGTAAAATGAATTTAATCAGCATTCATTCCTGAGCCGACTCAGTCTGCAGTAGTCACAGGTGTTTATCAGCTCCAGCTTTAATTGGCTGGGATGGAAACATGACATCTGGGGGAGATGTTCT
This sequence comes from Spondyliosoma cantharus, assembly GCA_900302685.1. Classification (NCBI taxonomy): domain Eukaryota; kingdom Metazoa; phylum Chordata; class Actinopteri; order Spariformes; family Sparidae; genus Spondyliosoma; species Spondyliosoma cantharus. Next base: position 19,191 of record OMLP01001854.1, read on the forward strand.
TTTTCAGCGCTTCTCTGGTGCGATGCTTTGATGCACATTGTTCCAGAAGTCGGCATGCCAATACTTTCCAATCCCTCTAGACATCATTCAGTTAGCGCTGTGTCTGAAACAGATAGGAGATATAGAAAAGTAACCAATGCAACACTGTCACCGATCTCATGCTGCTTTCTACTGTTAGCTGTGGATAAAAATCAGAAATGCAACCTGGTCTCCTGGCAATGAAAAGGAGTCCATCGTTTATTTATAGTGCGTTCACCCACTCGGTTTTGAAGGGTTAACCCTGTGAGTCATTGACAAAGTTTCACAATTCCTGGCCACCATTTCAGCTCGATAAACCTAATCTATCTCTAACAGTGACTTCACCACCATGTACTTCTGAAAACCCTCCCCATTGGTCCTCAGTTTAACTTGGTCACACAGACCCACCCTGACAGATCTGAAAACCTTCACTGAGCTGTTGAATGGGTCCTGACTGCTGAGGCCATTACTTAATCCAGCGGCGGTGTTGTCGGAGGGTTATAGCCGACTGATAGCGGCCGGATGGAGTGTTTAATCTTGTTGAAATGTTACGCAGATAAAGCGGCGTGAGCTTCACGCTGCGCTCTGAGGAGGCTCAGCTGCCACCGTCGCCACCGCTGCCTTATCTTCCTGCTGCAGCTCAGCTCGGCCCGGAGCGAGCTTGAACCACCAGGAGAAGACCTTGGTCACATGCAGGGATGCAGTCACATGAGCTGTCAACAAAATGAGTATAAATGTACGTCCACGCAGGGTTAGAAGTTCAGATCAGCGCTGACCTTCTGTCCTCTTGTTCTGAGTTTAAGGGGAGTCGAGACCTTTTCAGCTGCCTGATAATCAGACTGAACGGCCATTTTGTTTCCTTTGAGTCATGATTCAGGGGTCTGCAGCCTGGTTATGTTTTCAGAAGATTACTTATTTGACTTTACATTGACATAGATTGCAAATAATTACTTTATCTCCCCAGCATCTATTCTTTCTTGATGCTGGAAACTGAGGAATTACCTTGAAACAGAAAATTCTGTGTTTTTCTCCTTTTTGTCCCCGAACGGTCCATTTTCACTGCAAACTTGACAGTCTTGTTGGTGATTTTCTTTTTTTTTTAATCAGCTTTTCCCCCTTTTTTCTCATTAATTACTGGACACTTTTATCTGTAAACAAAAATGGGAAAGGAGGGTTTGCAAGAAGATATTTTTATTACTTCACAAGCCAGAAAGGTTTGTAACAACTGGTGCAGAAATATGCAAATGAAAGTTGAACCCAAAGAATATGAAGCCAAATACTACTCAAGCTCAGAAAAAGGTTTGATGCAGCCATGTCCTGGTCCTTTGTTGGTATCCACCTGTCTCCATCTGTCTGCTGCTTCCTCTAATATTACTTCTGTCTACCTGGCTGTCTCTTCCTGTTTCCGTTTCAGCTCTGAACTGATGACTCATCCTAAAAACCGTCTGAGTCACCGACGCCTCTCCAGCTCGTTATGTGTCTCTCATCTGTGATAGATTTCACTTTTGTTTCCCATTAGATGACTCATCGTAAAATATTTGGACATTTATTGCCTTTTAATGACCACTCAGAAGTTTAATGGACTTCTGAGAGCTAAAAGTCAGAATAACGGGACATCACTTTGACCTCCTCACTTCCTGCTAAAACACATGTGAACCCAGTGGTGCTGCTTTTGTTCTTCTAACTGACAAATCAGTTATTAACACTGAGTCCTGTTCAGCTCAACAATTAAACAGTTCCCAAAAAAATTCAGTCATTACCTCCTCACCTTCATGCTGATGGAAAGTCAATGGAAGTTTTGTAGTCCAACCAAACACAACGACTGGAGAAGCATCACGGAATTATTGATGTTGAGGAGACTGTTGATATTCTTAAGATGAAGCATCAGGTTTACATCCCTCCTCTCAGCGTGTGTTCATTAAAAACTCGTCCCCTCTTTAAGGCTGTCCTGTAGCTGATGCAAAGTGCCACTGTTCCCCCAGCAGCGACCCTTTGGCACCTGGATCACTGTGTTAGCGTTTGCCAGTCGGTGACGTTGTGGCTGACCCGGGAGAGAAGGCAGCTTGTGCAGCAGCAGGGAGGACACAGAGACAGAGGCTCTGTGTTGGGACGTTTAGCTTGATTCCTTTTTGTTGCTGTGAGAGTGCAGGGTAACAGGATGAGGCTGGCGATATACTTGCCTTGTTTTGGTGTTTTTTATGCTTTCAGAGAGCTCGGTCTTCAGGTGATATAGTAAAAAAAGTGCTCAATTAGTGGAATGCTTGCATGATTGGTTGGCCGAGTTGAGGATTTGATATAATTTTGTGTGGGCAACCAGAGAGCCCATCCTGCATGTAGTAAGACCTTTTTGCTTTAAAGCCTTTAACTAGACTAACCCATTCATTCCAGGTCTCTGTTACCTGGCATGTGTGTCCCTGATTTGAAGTGGAGCGTCATTCCTCTTTGATTTTTGTACTTGTACTGTGGTTGAGTGGCTACGTAGTTAAATCAATTTAGCTATTTGTCAATTTTAAGTGTGTTTATGGTTAAGATGACCGACTTCGTTGTGCTGCAGAGCCCGAGTCCGCACTGGATGCTTTATTTTGAAAACTGACGCGACGCACTATGCCATTCTGCTGTCCGGCTGTCGCAGCTCAAATTCTGCCATGACGGTCCTGGTGCAAACTGGGGGTTAGTGAATGTATTGTTTTTTAGGTATTTAAAATAATATTTCTACTTTGCAGTCGCAGTTTGTTCGGTTTAGGCAATAAAACTACAAGGTTAGATTAAGGTAATGAATATACCCGCTTAGGTTTTAGAAAAGATCTTGGTTTGGATTAAATAATATATCAGCATCACTTTTGGTTTTATACTGGACAGGAGCAGCGATGGTCGCCAAAAATAAAAAAATCATCTCTGTTTGGTGACAGAACCGACGAGAATGTGCATCACACAACGCTCTGTTTCTTCCTGTCTGATTGATAAAAACTACAGTGAGCATGTGAGAGAATTACTGAATCTTTAAAAAAATAAATAAAACAATAACACATTGTTGGGTCTTTTCCTGTGATGTTTTTAAACAATAATAATACTAATAGTATAGAACAGGGGTACTCAAATACAAATCGTAAAGGGCCACAAAGATTTGTTTCAATGACTCAAAGGTCCATCTATTGAGGTCGGTCAGGCCACATGCAATAATACTGTAATATTCAAAACAAAATGTCCTTTTCATTCAAAAAGATAACACAAATACAAACTAAAATACAACGTAATTTCCATTTTGATATAAATTAAAATACATAGTTGAATATTTCCTCTTTTCGTTTGCCTTCAAACATTGTGTCCATCACTTCAATCATGCTTTCTTTTATTACTTTTGCATCTGAGAATGGCTTCTTGTGCTTACCCAAAATCCACACCACTCTAAGTGAGCACTCTATTGCTTTCTGTTGTTGTGTCATACATGTGACAAGAATCCTGTTTGCAGCTTGATATGATGATTTCAGTGCATTTATTTTTGTTGTTCTTACCTCTGAATTTTGAGGAAATGTCTCTTCAAAATTCTGCAAAATGCTTCGTCTCATAATGCCGTTTCAAATTGGAAATCTTCATCACAGCTACAGTCTCCTGGCATATTAAGCACATGGGCCTTGTGCTGGTTGGAGGGAGAATGAATGCACATTTTTCAGTCCATTCTTCTTGAACTGCCGATTTTCACTGTCCACTTTTCTTTTAGCAGTGAACTTGGAACACCTAGGCTCCTACAGCTGGCAAAATGTCAATATGCGAACTGCTCCAAAAACGAAAGTGAAAGTTAAAAATTGCGCTCGCAGCAGTGAGTGACCCAGCTGTGTGTATCGATTGGCATGGAGACAAGTCCCGGTATACATGTGCTGACCCAACCAAAACACATAGTGAAGGAATAACAATTCGGGGGCCACAAAAAAGAGGCCGGCGGTTCTGCCTATTGAGGACCACTGGTATAGAACAATATACAATGAATGTATAGAATAATCCCAGTGGTATCTGTTTAAGAGCATCTGTAAGAACCAAACGTTGACCTCCAGTTGCAGAGACGTAGACGTGTACTCCAGGACTGTGCCGCACCTGCTATTTATAAAGAAACTGCTCGGCTTGTGCGTACAGTGCTTCCTCAGTTCTGAGTAACTACTAGTTTCAAACCAGTGATTTACTAAGTTGGGTCGCTCCATCAGAACCTGCGAAAGGTCTTTATTATAGTAAAGAGTGCGGTCTAGTTAAGATGCTGGTGATGTGTGAATCAGTTGCGAGGAAACATCTGTAGTGCAGTCCAGTGTGTGGCGTGATGTTAAACGTACCTGCCCGTCCTTTGTAAATGCAAGGTGTTACTACATAGGTAGTACTATCTCTTCTATCGTTTCAATTGTTTATGAAATGTTGATAAAGTCTGGGGTTGGTTAGTTTCATGATTTGATTCATATTATGGGTGGGAATCTCTCCACATCCCACGATTTGATTCAGAGTGCAGCGATTTGATTATGAAATGATAAAACTTTGCAAAACTCGAGTCTAGCTTTGGGTGTAAACAAGACTCCCACGTTTCCATTTAACCATCCGATTGGTTCAGCTGTAAGAAACATAAAGCCTGATCTCACACAATTGTTACAGGTGATGATAATGTTGAAAAATTGGGTTTTAAATCTTTGATTATCGATGCTTAGAGACTTTATATTTCAAGAAGCTTCCTGTTTGAAAACAAAAAGTATCTTCTACAATGTCAAATAAATTAGTTTTCTACGTAATTTTGTGACATTAAACGGGCTTAAGAAGGAATAATAAGTGCAATTAAATGTTACCTATAGTGGACAGAGACAGCCGAGGGTGGAGACGCTACATATCTGTCCATAGTTTTTTAGTCTCCAGGTCTCCTCGGACAAAGCTCTGTCTCTGAGCTTTGACCTTAGCTTCACTGAGCCCCTCTCGTCACCCTTCAGAAAACACACAGATTTATTGCTCAATCAGCCATGTAATGAATCCCACCATCCAGAATCCCCAGCTAATTAACTGCACAGCAGGTTCCTCCGCTAAGTTCAATAACTTATGGCCGGCCCACGCAGTGGCCGCCTCGAAGCAGAGCCAATTCACTTAAATCCAACTAAACACCTTTAATGTATTCAGAAGAAAGAGACTTCCAGCTGGAACGGAGCTTTAAATCGTCGACACTTTGAGGCTGCGGCTCTTTCTGTATGTTGCATGGGGACGTGAGTCGTCGCGTGTTCGTGCATTGCGCTGGTTTGGCGAGCTGCCAGTGAAGCGAGGCCTCTGATGTCCTGTTTAACACGCGGCTGTCGCTGCGTTTATCATGGAGCTCCTCACACTGTCAGTCAATGACAGGAAATGGAGCAAACCTTGGCCCTGAAACACTGTTCACCACAATGTTGGCAGCGCGACAGCAGTGTCTCATTTCACTGTACGAGGCCGAAAACAGAAGCAGGTCATGAATTAGTATTAGATAGAAGCTATATATGGACCAGACAATGGAAAAGTCCCCATTTTTACTGAATGCTTTGCACTGCTGCTGCCACGTGTTGGAGGGTCTGTAAAGTCAGTCAACTATACTGACATGCTCGCTGTAGTTCTTCCTCTACTCATAAGACCAGGGGTGGCCAAACTTTCCTATTGTATAGTGTCTCTCAGCATCTCATTTAATATTAGGCTCTTTAAGTAGCACCATTATGACTGACGTTGAAATACCGTTGTGCAGGCCCGGTGTATTCAGCTCACTATTTTCATGCTGTTTACTGCCAACTATGGCAGCTGCTGTTCAACAGTGCTCCTTGAAATACCGTCCTCCTGCTCCACAATTCTCTTTCCCATAGTTCCCATTTGGAGACACATTTTTGACTTCTCATTTTACCTCAATTTACTAGCTTACAGTTTGAGTTTAGCTTCTATTTAATCATGGATGATGAGTGCACACATCACTCGCAAGAACATGATTGCATAGCAGCGTGAGAGACATTTCAGTTTACAGTTCTGCAGTTGCTATGTTTTTAAATGTGCTTATTTATTTTTAGCAAGAATTGTTGGCATTCCTCAGCCTATCACTTCAGGTCCAACAGTTTAAGAAGAGTGGTTTTAATGAAACGGAACATTTCCAACCGTATTCAAGACAACAGAAACATATTTTTAAAGCGACTTTGGACATTTCCCAGCTGGCTTTGTCACTTTATATATTTACTACATTTGTGAATACATGTGTGCTTTATTTTTTCATATTTTCTGTGGATGTAGATATGAACATATTGTCTGACTTAACATAGCAGGTATTTAAAAACCTACTGCCGCCTTGATGCAAATAAAAAACAAAAACAAAACATAAACTACTTCAGAATCAGATCCAGCACATCTTCTCAGCAGTATTTCCTGCAGTGCACAATAAGCTTCAAAATTGGCTAATATCCGCTTTTTGTAAAGTTGTTGTATGTGGGCTCCTCTCAGTATTTTTAACCTCTCAGTGAGCGACCAATTGTGAGCGCCTCAGCTCTGTGTTTAATGCTAATCACCCATTGTTCCTGCTGTCACATCCACTTTGTCCACAAGGAAGAAGAGCTATATTGAGCCTAACTTGATTATATAGTCGCGACACCCATGGAAAGCCCCACTGCTTCTCCACCCTGATGCCCAAACACCCCAACACAATTAGATCTTCTGTATTCAGATAATGCTCCCATCTTAAATGTTGTACACGAGTTACATTGGCTTCAGCTCTGATCAAACATTACAAGCAACTACGAGATAGAGAAGGTCTAATTTTGAGGTTTTTTAATCACATTCTGAAAGAAGAAATCTGACTTTTATTCTTAGACAAGAATTTTAGACAACGCTTTTCAGCTTTCTTGCTCTATTTTCTCTGCTTTATTTCATTGTAAATTGAATATTTGGGGGTATTGAACTGTTGGTCTTCGTAACTGTATTGAGATTAAATAGACATGCTAAGGCCTCTGTAATGCAACTGTGAATGCGCAGCTTGCTAACATGCTCTCAGTGCCAGTGCTAACATGCTAAAGTGTGGCAGGTATGTCTACTACAGCAATTACACTGTTCAAACAAGAAAAACGGCCCACTGAAATTATTACATTTAATCTTAAAGTGAAACTCTCGGCAAAAAGCAACCTAGGCTTTATTTGTGAATGTATATGAGTCAAACCTTCATGTAAAAGCATAATTACGACGAAAGACGCACTTTTAAGATTTACCGTAGTTCTGTTTTCGGGCAAGTTAATTTTGAATGGGAGTGCAAGGGCACTTAGTGTTTTAAAAATAGCAATTTTGATGCTAGCTAAGAAGGCTCGACACAACATGAAACTTTGCTCGTAGCATCACCAGGGTCTCTACACATGAACACCAGCATTGAGAACATTGTTTGTGTACACAGAGTTTACTAAATAGCAGGTTTTTTAACTACTCACGTTAGCTGCTGTATCTCCGGCGCGCAGCTGTCATGGCAGTCAAAAAGTGTCGATCCGCCGCCTGCTCCTCTCTCTCTCTCTCCTCGCCCTTTCGTCAAGCTCTTGGATCTCTTCGCCTGTAAGCTCAGGCTCGCAAAGGTGGGCGTCTGTCGAACTCGAAGACCTCGGCCATTAAATCGTATTCT
>OMLP01001865.1:0-12546 GCA_900302685.1 Spondyliosoma cantharus
TAGCTGTAGCTCATGGAAATGAAGAGCAACTCCAACTTGTCAACTTTTCACAAACTTCCTTAAACTGCAGTGTTTGTAGCTTATTGGCAGCAGATGTGTGTTGTTTTAATTTCATCACACAACATTTTGAATGTATTTCATAAGCTAAGGCACATTGAGAATTTGTGCAACACGGTTTTGTGGTGACAGCAGCAATATGTGAGTTGCAAAGGAGAAATGTCTGTAATTTCAGGGAACACAGACCAGCTTGGTACTGCTGTTATGGTGGCTGCCTATAGCTTTTAGAGGGTGTCAAGTTGCTTTATGTCCTCCATTAAAGTTTAATTATTAGGCTCATTGAGTTTTTAATTCTTCTTTAATTCTGTTTGGCTGGAGGTTGGACAGGAGGTGCTCAAACTGTCACCTGGGTGATAGCCTGGGGAAAGCAGGACAGGAGGGGCCCCAATGACAATCGGTTAACTGCAGGTGTGTAGGGCAGCATGGCCAGATCATGACAAGGTGGACTGGGCTGCAGCATCCAGCCCCGGCAGATGGCCCAACTCCGCTTTCTCTTCAGAATGAGTTTGCATTGGCCTGCCTGCCACCAATCTCCACAAAATATTGTCAGAGCAAATCCCATGCTTCCTGTTACCCTCCCTTAACTGTTTTTAAGGGATGAACAGAACAGGGAAGAAAATGGATGACTCAAAAGTGGATCTCATTCTTTACTCAGAACAATGCTATGGAAGGCTTTCAGCCCAGATGTACAAAGTGCATTTTTCTGTAGAAAGGCAGGCAACTAAGCATTCAGGCCTATTTGCTATTACATTTTTGATTATATGCAACAAATAAAATGCACTTTTCTCCTTTTTATTTGAAAATGTTGTGTACATTTTTCATTAAGCTTGGTACAAGATACAAAATATTCATGTATAAAATTTTAAAAAAGTACTGTGAGAAAAAGCTTCCTTCTTCTTGCAGTGTCCAAGCCATGGGGTTTGTTAACTTTTTTTTTTTTCATCTGTACACTCTCCCCGTACTGTTTGAAATGATGCTTGTGTGGTGTTTGAGTCCATTGTGGGTACCAGTCTGCTGTGGCATAATGTGCAAAGTATGTTTTTTCGTTTTCAGACTTTTAATACCTTAACCACGTCCATTCAACAGAAGAACCTCTCTCCTCGTCTTGACTGGTCTCAACTCTATCTCTCTCTATTTATTTATGTGCAAATTTCCTGCCTGCGGCCTCGCTGTGATAAAGAACACAAAGCATTGTACAACCGTCAATAAATACTTATACTTAGTAAAGAGTGTGACTGGAAACACAATGCATGATATAAAACAATATGCTTTTTTGGTATCGTTACAAGATATATCAACATATCACACAGCCCTAACAGATACTCAGGACTTTCATTGATCCCTGAGTAGCCCGTGTCTTTGGCATATATCTTTGGATGGGTACAATGATGGAAAGAGGAGACTACCACAGTTAATCAAGGCATCTTTCATAGAAAATTGCAGGGTTCAGTAAAAGTTGAAAGGACGTTCAAACTGGATTTTAAATTTAATGCATATCATTACTGTTACTTTTACATGGCAAACACAAGATAATGTCTTCCATTTTTCTCCTTGTCTTTGTGCATGGAGTTTACGTGAGTGTCACCATCCCTCTCAGACCAAAATGAGGTCGTAAAGATAGTATTGTGAAGTGGAGAGGACTTCTCTTATCATGATGACTGTGGTAATTATGCACAGGGGTTGACTCCTAATCCATTACCCGCTGTAAACCTTTCCCATCTTTCTGTATTAGATCATTTTTTACAGGAGCCAATTTAGAGTGCACAGAGAATCTGGTTATGAATGCCATAAAGAACCTGAAGGGGCTGAGATGAGTTCGAGAAAGGCAATTGGTATTCAGTTGTATGGAGCTGCTCGCACTGCAGTCATCACAGGTTTGATGAGAGCGGTGACCCACAGAGGGCAGAATGCTACGATCCTGTGGAGATTGACTTTTATACATTTTTTGATATGCAGTCGATTCAGACATTGTTTGCTTGCGGGGTTGCTTTGCACATATTGTTTACCTTCGTGGTCAGTCATGCATTATGTACAGTGCAGAAGGCTACATGACCTGATCTACACTGAGCAGAATAAAACATTATTCTGTGGTCAGGTAACATGTAGAGGCACAACTATTTTTTATGTATCATGGGTAAAGTCAGTCGTGATGTCCAGCTTAAATCCTGGCCAATTTATGAGTCAGTTGATGGACTCAAGCTTACCCATACGCCAAGTGAGACTTCAAGAAAACAAAACTGTCTTCTAAATCACTAAATCTAAATCACAGCTGCTGTTGACCTGAACTTTATTTCATATTGTGTTGTTATAAGAAAAAATTAAACAGGAACATGACATGGACAATGATATAAGGATATTTGAGGTAAAGTTTCAGGAAAAAACGGAACTCTTTGAATCATCCAACGTTATTCATGTGCCACTAAATCTTACAGACTGAAACAACTAAGCAAATATCAAAATAATTGGCTATATAAGGTCCAGTCATTTTTCAATCAAACATGTCAAACATTTTCAGGTTCCAGCTTCTTAAATTTAACGACTTTTATGTCATGACGTCATTTATGATACTAAATGTTTGTTGTTTGACTGTTGGACGAAATATCCAATTTGAAGATGCCTCTATAAGAACTATTTTTTGACAATTTATAGCCTAAACAATTAATTATGTAAATAATCGGGCTGATTAATCGATAATGAAAATAATTGTTGCAATAATAGCTGAATCCCTATTGGCAACATAGTAGATTTTAATTGCAAAAAATAACACTTTTGCGTATCTGAGTGTTCCCTTATATTAAGGGTGAGGGAAGTACGTAGTGGTTGTGGTTCATCCTTTTCTGCTTATTGAAAACCTCAGTAGTTGTGGCAGCATAGCAACACTGCAAGATAATGGTGTGTAATGTCCAGAGAATATTATATGGTTCTCTGGGTCACAAGCCTTAATGGAGAGTACTGCCTTATTTATTAAGGAATGAGTCTGAGTGCTCTGGTAATATTTTAGCCTGCAAAGCAGAAGGCTTTTGCAGGCTTTGTATTTCTAAACACATAGACATTTGATTGTCACATTTCCCAGCTTAAAGGTTCTTTTGAATGTCTGGTTGTAGCATGTGACAACATATTCTCCTGTTCTCCTTCCTGAAAGCCCATACATTCTTGTCAAATGCGTTTGCTGTCCAAAATCCTGATTTTACTCAACTGCCTAAAATATTTGCCGTTACTGAATAGGGTGTCTCAACAATGCGCTCATACAGCCAAGGCAAATGGTGTCAAATTTGCAATTCACTTTCTATTTTTCCATTTCCCTTTATGATTGATAAAGCATGTGGCTTTTGGTTTTGCTTCCTACTGTTCAGGGCTCTTGTCATTGCAGACTCTCATTAGATTTTCTGTCAGGCCATGGATGTGCTGCACAACGCACTCAGCCCCTGGAGAGTCTGGCTCGATGGGTTTATCCGTCTCTCTGCAGATTCACACCATGTGCCATAACCTCCCTGAGTGATGCAGCCATGCTCCCAGCAATATGTCTACAATTCAGGGTCTCTCTTTCTCTCTCTGTTCTCTTTTTTGCTCTGCTGCCCATTGTGTATACATGCAAGTATACAACAACACCTCCACGAAGACATACACACTACTTTAGAAACCATGGCAGAAGACTGGTAACTTCTTGAGCAAACTTGTGATTGTTGTACTGTCACACTAAGAATGAAAATCAATGCCCCGGCTGAGAGAACTTGCTGCTCTGTTGAACAGTGAAATGACTCTGGTGAGTGGGTTGCATTGGGTCCTGTGCTAAAAGGTCCAGTTAATCGTATAGGCTCTGAGAGAGATGCAGCACAAGGACCGGGTTTTCCCTGCCATCAGGGTCTAAATGTGAACTGAGGTGACAAACCAGCTGGCGAGCTTCCCCTCCTTCTGATTTCAGCTCTATTTCGCTCCTCCTGGTGTCCAGATTGTGAACGGCCTCGCAGCCAGCCTCAGTGTTTGGTCAACAACAACAACAACGTTGTTTACATAAACTCCTTGGCCTATGAGGTGCCAACATTGCCAGATAGAAATAATTTTTCACGAGGTGTGGCTAATGGAAAGTAATCATGGGAATCTGTGCTGTCAGTGTGTATCCTGCCGGTACTTAGAGGAATGTCTCCCCCGTTGCTTGGACTGCTAATGGTGTATGACCGTGTTGGGTGTTTGGGAGATGAGCCTCTCTTTCGTTCCCAGTCACAGTTTATGTGACCCAGCCCACACCTTCTTCTCTCTCTTTAACGCAAACACTCGAAAACAAACAGCACGCACCCCGCAAAGTGATGCTGAGGCCATGAAACTGACTCTGTGTCTTTGGAGACAGTTGCCAGCACTCAAATAGGTCCGTCATTCAGGTCAGGTCCACACTTGTCCCCCTGTTGACAGAAAACTTAACTCATCATTGCCAAGGTCAGAAAGTTGCTGTTTGTATTCCTGTTTTTCTTTCTACCCCCTTCTTCTTGCTTCTGTTCAACTATCCACCCCTCCCTGTCCTGAAATAAACATTTCAAAACACTCTGCCTTATGCTGCACACACCAGCTCCCATCCATCAGACTTGTTAGTAATTGAGAGGGTATTCAGACAGGGCTGTAGGGAAAGAGTCTCCAACCACTGTCTGTTACTCTTTCTTTGTCCCACACAAGTGAGGTGAAGATCTTTTGATGATAATAACAACTGTAGAAATCATGTATTTAACATGGCGGGGAAAACAAGTGGTAAAAAACAAATAGATGCATTATTTCTGTAAGTGCAGAAACCTTCGCCACACAAGTATTTTAGTGGTTTAAGGGTGGTCATGGCAAAAAAAAATCTTCTTGTAGAAAAACAGAAGAACTTGTGTGTTTTCTGAGAAGATACGTGACTCACGTCTTACCCCTACGCAGACAGTATGAGAAGGCCTGCTTGTGCATGTGTGTGTATGTGTATGTCACGTAGATGTGCAATCAATGTGCCTTGCCCAACATCCGCAGTTCACAAGCTCAGAACTGTATTACTCAGCAAAGCTTGGACAAGAGCCACTATTTCCAGGGCACGTCAGAGTAGCCTATTCAGCTAACACAACAGTTGCAACCAGTATTGATATAACACAATGGCATTTACTGTAAAATGAAAGTCTTTTGGTACCAGTGATAAAAAATTTTTTTTTATATGTTCATGGAGTATTCTATTCAGATTAACATTCACAGCATACTACTGCTGTTGAGCACAGCTGGACAACGGTCCACCATTATCACTCCAACCACCAGGACCAAACTGTGTTTGTGTGTGTATGTGATAAATGAATAAAATATTTTATAGCAGTGTAAAGCAGGTAATGCGTTCATTTAACAGGTAACATAGCAGGCTGACCGACAGATAAATGGATCCAGTGCTCATAAAGCTTGTGAATGTGTAGACCTGTAGGGGGCACTGTGGCTCCACCTAAGTATGGCTGACATGTCTGATAGCAGACTGAGTTTGAGAAGTGGGATGACTGGCTTTTTTTCTGCTGCCGCAAACTGTTTGAGGTGACAACTGGAAATTCCAAGCCATCTTACAGAATTTCAGCATCTGCTCAGAAAAATTTCCAATATTGTGCTTGGAATTGAAAGACAATTTTGGAACACAGTGAAACCATTTTAAAAAAAGAAAAGATGCCGATTTTGGAGTCCTTGCAGTATTAGGTTTCAGATGTTACACCATGTAACCATAGAGGAAGTGAAAGTATGGCTGTGCTTCTTTTTTAGCCTTGGTGGAGATGCAGAGATACAGCATGTGTGCAACTGTGTAGTTGTATGCACAAAAGAAGGAGTGAGCTCTTTGATCTGTAAGAGAATGTCTGGAGATGCTGGGTGAGACTCTTTACTGGCAGAGTGAAGCACGGGTGAGAGGAGAGCGTTGGAGAGCCCCTGACTGCTGACTGTTTCGCTGCACAATCCTCAAGCAGTGTGCCCTGCATGGTTGCCTACAGGCAATTCACTGGCCTTCACAATACCCCTCTTTGAACAGCACTCCATTCTCCCTGCTTCTGTTACCCCCATGTTTTCCTCAGTTTCCTCATTTTAGCTTCAGTTCGTTTCAGTTAATCTATGTTCCTGCAGTGCATATACTGTAAACCTGTGCAGGAACAAACAAATGCAAGCCATATATACCCTGAGCCGAGAAAAGTGTGCACCTTAGCAGAAATACTGATGAGCTACTTGGTTACAGGCTTGCAATTGCAAGGTTCTCTATAATGGCTTCCTATGTATAATGGCTAGGTAATGGTAATGGCGTAGATAATGAGCAACATAATGTTACAGGTAAGTAAAGGAATATAAAGCACACATTTTAGTGGGGGTATTTTCTTTGAGGGGTGTAATGTTCTTTCACCAGACAGACACTTCATTTGATAATTTAATGCTTGAGCTTCACAGTCCTTGTTTCTTCAGAGGGGATGCAGTGGTTAAAATAAATTCATGCTGCCCAGAATATGTAGTGGTGTTGGAGCAGAAATAAAGTAATCCAATGCAGTGCTACTGTGACTAAGTCAATGTCAGAATTCCACCTTGTATATGAGTGTTTAATGGAGATATGAAATTGTGCCCTTCCCACAATTATTCTCTTTTTGCTAAACATAAAAGTCACTCCATATAAGAGAGCCTTTAAGCAACTGAACTGATAGACTGTGATCTTTGCTGAGTATTGTTAAATGCAATTCCCATAACCCAGGACAATTCATTCAGTATTTGTGAGCATGTACAGGTTTCTGTCACAGCTGTGACCAAGAGCTGAGCTCGTAAAAACAGCTCTCAACTGTCCTTTTTAGTGCATTTTAAAATAACTGAGGTTTCTCTCCCAGTTTTACATTTTCTAAGGTTTGCTTCTAACTTTGTTATGTAGGAGTAATTATAAGAATTGATGCCTCTCCTAAACTACTGAAGGGACTCAAACATGTGCTGAACATTTCAGCAGCGTAACAACCATGATGCTCAGAAGCATTCAGATGATGTGGTTAATTAAAAAGAATCATGCCTTTGTTTTAATTTTCACAGATCCAAGAGTCATCTGCCTCATGAAAATAAATCAGTGAAACACTCAGTTAGCCACAGTATTATTTGGAAAGCTGTTGTTTTTCCAAAAATATGTTTGTGTGTCTTTGATAATGTCCTTTTTAAAAGAAATGAAACAAAAAATGCAGTAGGTTTTTTTTTTTTTAATTTACTGTCCTAATCATACAGGGTAAGACAATTTGATACATTCAAGCCCGACATTTCCTTCAGAGAGTATCCTTTATCCTTTTCAAGTGCTTTTTGAAATAAATTGTCCGTGTTTGTGCTGTGTACAAATGAGGGATAATGATAACAATAACAAAAGTAAAAAACAAAACAAAGTAATATTTGTATTTGTATTTTTTATGTATTTTATCCTCATATGACAGTTTATACGCTGCATTTTTCAATGTTAGGTGATCTGTCATAATTTTGAGCCTCCTTAAAGTTTGAAAAAGTTTCTACTTTGAATAGGACCGTAGACTAAACATTTAACCAAAATACTGTTGGTGTCTTCTGCTTGACATAATATGATGTCAGACAGCAGTAAATTGTGAAGCCTATTGTGATGGAGATGTTTATAGACATGTTTATTTGTATTTTTAGACTGTTTGCACCCAGATTATGTTTTATTTCACTGAACTGCAAAACCAAATTATCCTATAAAATTAACTTGAGTTACTGTCACAGAGACCTTTTCAATTGTCTATAATGAACCAGATTTATAACATCAGCCTTTTCTTGATTGAAACAAATGGGGGATACATTCAAAACAACATAACTTTTGAAAACTTGAACTAAAAATACAATAGATGCGAGAAGAAAATTTATTGTAATGCAACTAGTTGACAATCACAAGAAGCATCTAACCGCACTGGCCCTGACCTTAAAGAGGACAGCTGAATGTTCACCAATAGAAATGAAAAAAAACTTGCTGACAGTCTGTGGTTTTTATACGTGCATGTACATGGGTACTAACTGATTCTTGACCTTTATCGTGTCTTATGAAGTTCCTCATGACTGGAATAGACATAAGTAAGTAGCCTTACTTCCGCTATGTCTTCCCGTTATGTAGTATCTTTACATTAGTCAGAAACAAGCAATTACATGTTATAGTGTTGGAGACGTGGAATTATGCAATTTGCCGCTGTGAAGATGAACTGACCTGTGATGATTTTTTAATTGAACTTGCTTTATCTATTGTACAGTTATAATGAAAATATTCTCTCGTCAAATGCTCTGAACTCCAGCAATCGGCAGCAGCTCTCAGGGGTTACGTGGCTGCACAGTTGTTGCTCTTGTGTATGGTAATGAAGCACTGACTGGACATCCTGATGAAATGGATTTCCCTTCTGTTGACACAAGTGATTGTGTGGTTACTGTAGGGCTTAGGGAATGTGGACTCATTATAGACAAAGACCTTCGTTCAGCGGAATGGTAATAGAAATGAGCCTAGTGTTCTGTTGGCTGTGATGAACGGTAAGCTTTATGTAAAATGTCTGCAAGATATGAGTCTATTAGGCATGATGGAGTTATTATTTTGAAAGGTCTTACAGCTTACAAGCCAGTGTTTGATGTAACTACCAGGCAAACAATGAGTGTTAATGAACTCCATCAGTTTTCCAAAAGCAGAACCCATTTGGGCTCATTTATGACAAAATGATCTCAATGCTGTTTGTCGCACACTTTGTTAGGAGAAGGTTCTGAACAGTAAAGGGTTTTATTTCTTCAGTTGGTCATTTAAGACAATTATTTGGGTAACGATCCATTGCATACTGAGATTATACAGTCAGATGGTTGACTTTATATGCTTGTCACAAACTCTGTCAAAGAACAAAGTGTTTTTTGATTGACCCCCCAAAAAATCCTATTTTATTGCCATGATAGGCTACTGCCTGAGAGGGAATTTTTGATAGAGGAGAGCAAAAGGACACTGAGAAGAGGACACTCCTGCCTTGAGTGCTGGTGAGTAAGGAGGTGGTTAATGCAGCAGGGTTCAGAGGGTTGCTTATATAGAGTAGTTATAGACAAGCTGATGATTTGTTGTGATGTACAGGGGCAGAGCAGGGAGACCTGACTTGGAGGTAGTGCGACCTCAAACAAACTGCATTTGTTTAACCTCGCTCAGCTGTACAGCTATAATGGGATGATGGCTTCTGCCATTAGCATGATGAAATGGACAAATAAGTGACTTTAGTGAAACCCACTCAAGTAAGGGTCTGCAATTTGATTGGCCTTTGATGCTTCAGTTGGCTATGGAAACAATTTAATCTCTTTAATAGAATCTTTGTCCCCCGTCCGTGCACAAACAAAGCAGATTAAGGTTCCCAATAAGGCGAAGACTACACAGTCTTTGTGATGGAACATAATTTGTAATACTGTGGGTGGCATTGGGGGTTTTGTCTGGTGTGTGTAGACACAGGTGAGAAACACAGCAAAAAACTTGAGTTCTGTTCAATTGTACGTATCTTGTTTTATTCACATGACTTAATCAGGGTTAAGATCTCGGAAATCTTTTAAAGAGGGAGACCCCATCGAGATCACAATATTATGGAGGGAATGACAGACAGATATATGGGTAAAACTGGGTATGCACAATTAATCAAAATATTATTAAAATTATGATATAGCTTATTGCAATATCCAAATCACAGAAGCTGCTTTGATAAAGGTAAAATGTGTGACAAAGCAACATAATAATGAAATACTGTAGTGCTGCAGAGGTGCACTTACCTACAGATTTTGTTCTTTAGATGTGTGAAAAGATATTTGTTTATAGACCCCAACAGATGTCACATCATCAGGATTTAATGATGCTTCACTGTGTAGAATGATGTAAATGCAAGTTTGGGCTAGAAGTGTGATTAATAACATCACAAACAATTTGGATGCCAATCGTGGTCCAATATTCACCATATACAACTGAGATGTTGAAAGCTTAGGTTCGCGCTTCACATACACTGATAGTTGGAGACATATAGTAAAATGCATTTGTTGTTTTAGCTAATTTCCTGTTGATTTTCCAGTTAGCAATCCCCTCCCTTCTCTTACTTCACCACATCAATGTGTAGCGGTTATCGCCATAAATAGCAGCAAACAGGAGGAGCCTCCTCATTGTGTTCATGCACATCCTCTTTATGTAGCTATCTTTTTAACATTTATTTTAATAAGAATATATCTCTCACAGCAGGTGTAATGCATGTGATAAGGGGATTTTCAATAGTTTTTTTTTTCCATAGAAATAAAAAAATAATCATTCCCACTAATTGTGAATAATAACTCAATCACATTACCTGTCAAAAAAGTTGCAATATGTTTTTTTTTTTTTTTTTTGCTATACTGGAAGTTGAACAGAAGATAAATAAAACAGAAAAAATACATAAAACAATAGATTTATACACGGATACATTTGGGCATACCTCTCCCTGTACTAAAAGATATATCTAGGTTACTGCATTATTGTGTTGTGCTTTAGCATCGTGGTGATGCTAATTATATCATGTGTTGCGCAAAGTCAGGCTTGTTGTATGTAGTCAGCTCCTAAGCAGCTTCCACCCAGGTCCACTAAGGAAGCGATCCTTCATCCTCTTCTTCTTGCCTCTCCTGCTATTAACAGGTGTTGATTGATTAGTGTGAACGTAATTAGCTGTGGATGAATATGGAGGAGAAAAAAGTAGAGTAAGGGAGAAAGTCTTGTATTTCTCATCCCAGTTTTTTTCTTTTTTCGGTCATGGGTTGTGCCACCGAGAATACATGAAGACAAGATGCAGAGCCACTGTATATTAATAGGTATACTCTGAGAAGCTGCCAGGTGAGGGGGAAGAATAGGAAGGAAGAAAGATAGGAGGAAGTTATGACAGGCAGGAGACTCTGAGGAGGATGTTGTGTACTCTCAGCACACTTAATTTCTCATGTTCCCTAGATAATCATGCTCCACATGGCTATCCTCCTGCCACCACAGTCCCAAAGGGGATGTGCTGTGCTGTTGATGAAACACATTACATTACAGTTGCTATAGATGCGTTTATCATGCCGTAGCGGGGTGTCTTGATGAGTAGTGGAGAAGACAGAAACAAGTTCTACTGTAAAGGTTTGGAAAAACTTTTGGCCCATAATTTCTCCTTTATTTACACCTTTAATCACAGGATAACCTCTCAGAATCAGGACAAAAAGCTAAAGCACAGTTTTTCAGATATATTTGGCTGATGCATACACTTATTTCTCGATTATTAAAGGGGAATTAAATATGGCTTTCATTGCATGACAGCATTGATGTCCATGTACTCTGATTCCAAGGTTTATCTGCAAGGTTTTGTTTTTTGATCAACAGAAATGATGCAATGATTGTTTCATCAGCTGCCAATAGTTCTGGCTTTTACATCTTGCCATCTAGCCCACAACACAAATCCACTGTTGACATTTTAAGATGCTCCCTGCTTCCTTTTAGTTCTTATTCCATCCTTTTTTTCATAGTTTCCTTTCATTGCAGAACAATGGAGGACAGAGTCATGAGTGATGTAATGATGTCAGAAAATTGTTCAGTCGCGGCTAAAAAGCCTTGTTGTCAAACCTTAAAAGAAAATGACAAAGCAGTATTATTATTTTATCATTTGAAGTCATGATATAGGCTATTGCCTCTTCAGTAAACATTTTATTGTATCTCTGCTCTAATGAGCTCCCTTGTTTGTCTACGTCTATTAGACAACTGTAGCTCAAGGGAGTTGCAGGCTTGAGAGGGTGACAAATGGGCTCCTGCATAAAAGGATAGAATGGATTATAAAACATTGCATTCAGTGTCTAATTGTTTATTCGTTTTTTTTTTTTGTGTGTTTGTTTTTTTCAATGGACCACTTCTAACTTATTCTAATTTTGCTGAGGTACAACAAGACACAGTTATTGTACACAAATTTATAGCTTTAGGTTAGGGCATGGGCTTTTAATTAGTCATGCAGTTAGTCATCGCTTCACCAACAAACACATTACATCAAAATATAATTCCACTGAGACTACAAAGCAACTTATCACAGTTAATGCCCAGGAGCGTTTATCATAACTCATTGAGCACAATTTTATGTATTCAGAGCAAAATGTAATCAGATCTCCTGTGGAATATATGTTTCCCCTGACTGTAGTCTCTGTTGGTCTCACTGATTGTCATCTCACTGTATCTCTGAATTACTTGTGAAATTGCAAGTAGAAATATATCCTCTGAAATAAAAGAAATCACAGGTTAAAACATTCTACCTCTCTTGTGTTGAGCAAACGTACTTTTCAGAGCTTACTAGCTGATGCAAGGCATTGCCAGAGCAGGTAAACATTTAGGAGGCAATATCAAACTCGATTGGCCTTTGAGCTTGAATATTGCAATATGCTAAGTCTGACATCTGCCCTCCCTCTCTTCCTTTATCCTTTTTGAGGTGGTCCGCTCTCACAGAAAATAAACCACACATCCTGTGT
>OMLP01001868.1:0-16134 GCA_900302685.1 Spondyliosoma cantharus
ACCGAAACTGGCACCAAACATGAAGCCTTTTTACTGTTTTTCCACTTTGGGAGTCGTTTTCCTGTCAGTCACACTCACTCCGCATTTAGCCGTGGTGTTTCTGCAGGGAGCGTCAGGCGCGTGGTGCAGCAGCTGAAGCCATGTTGATGCACCCGTCATGTTTGGATACAGTGCTCACCCCTCAGGCCGGGCACAGGGATACTTTGTAAGCTATCCTTAAAAAAACAGACGTATGTTCTGCTTATAAACTGGCTGTTACGTTTTTAGAATGAAATAAGGAGTCTATAGTGCAGAACTACAGCAGTTTATAAGCTGCAGCCTGAAGTTATGACAGAATCTAAAGGTCATGTGAAGTTGAATTTAAATTAAAAACATATTTGGAGCATTTTACTGACGTGGAGCGGCACATTTTACAGTTCAAAGGTTGAAATGCGACTGGTATAGATTTAATATTGGCACCAGGAGGTGATTACATATAATGAAGCTTTATGTATCATTATGGTTTTGTTAAACAGAAGAAGAGAAGAAAATACTAAGAAATATAGATTTTTTTTCCCCCGAACTAAAGTTGTTTTCAGTTGAAAAAAAGGTCCCCAGAGCACTGATCGAGGCTAGAAAGGTGGCAGGGTCCGCAAAATATAAACAAAGTAAAATCGAATGAGATTGTGTTCTCCTTTAAGTTCAATTTGTTAATTCAGTCATGAAAACAAGTGTTTGTTTAGGCGTAAAAACAGTTAATGAAGATCTTTCTCTTTTGATGTAAATTTCCTCCCCCAAAACTACATAATGCACCTTTATTTTTCACTGATTTGATTTTCCCATAATAAACTGTCCTCAGAGGTCAACACAGTTTCACTTTGTTTACCTTCTAAGTAGTTACCTTTCAGTGCTCTGGGGACCTTATTCTCCTCTGAGGACCGCTTGTTTATTATTTTATGGAAATATATTGAATAAATATGTCTAAGTTTGTGTTAGTACCTTGTTATATTACCGTCCTGAGTTTGAATTTCCTTTTCAAAACTACGTAGTGCACCTTTAAGAGGAGAGGTCTTCCAGAACAGTTGTTACAAACCTGGGATTCATATTGGAAATTAAATTTGGGGCATTGTCAGATAATGAGAGTTTCTTTATCGATAAATTACTTGTGTGATTTTAGTTTTTACAATAATTTAAAGTCATCAGGTCTTTAAAGGTGCACTACGTAGTTTTGGGTGAGAAATTTTAATCAGAAGAGAAAGATCTTCATTGACTGAATTGTTTATGCCTAAACAAACAAACAAAAAAAGTCTCTGTTTTCATGACTGAATAAACTGAATAAACAAGCTGACCTTAAAGGACAACACAGTTTTACTTTGTTTATGTGGCAGACCCTGCCACCTCTCTAGCGTCAAACATTTTTCTTGGGGCCTTATTTTCCTCTGAGAACAGCTTGTTTATTCTGGAAAGAGAGATTATCACCTGATTAACGTTGTTAATATACTGAGTTTTTTTTTTTTTTCTTCTCCAAAAGTACATAGTACCCTTTTAAAATAATGAAAAATCGGCTCAGAAATACTACATGTATATATTAAACTTCAGTTCTTTCACAGTGAAATCTTGTTCAGCTTCCGCATTATTATTCGATGTCACTGTGTACATTTAGAGCTACCACCCTCTTTGTGTGCTGTAGCTGTCAGTCAGGTTCACTGAACCTCACAATAGACCTATTATGTGATGAATCACTTTGCATTACAGCGAGTTTAGATCATCTGAAAGAGGAACTGCTGCAAGTTTTCTCTGAGCGATAAGCAAGCAGGGGGGCGAGGCCCTCTGTCCCATACCTGCGCTGGTTATACTAGTGTGTGTTTGTGTGTCTTTACTGAGGTCCTCTCTGAGACCAGACAGTTCAAGAGGGCACCATTTTCAGGGAGCGAAATGCTCCATGATAAAGAGATGAGGTGAAGAATATTAATTAATGATAAAGAGGTGAGGAGCGAGGTGAGGCATCAGCACAAAGCAGACCTGCCTACGAGCCAGAGTGATCAATAAAACTACTACAGCAGGGCCCCTCACTGAGCCGGTAAAGAGCTGACAGCACAAAACCTCAGCCAGCAAAGCTTTTTAATAGATGGATGGATGAATAATCAAGACTGCGAAGATGCCTTGTCTTTCGATGCATCCAGATATCCAGATGTTGTGTGTGATGTATGAATCGATTGTTGTTGGGGTGTGTTGTACTTTCAGATCAGGTCTCAAACTTATAGTTTCAACCTAAAAAAACAGTTTTTAATGGCGAAAAATTGTTTGCTTTTATGTTGAAAAGATGAATGAAATTCCAGGTGTTAGCATCGCAGACAGTATTTGAAATGTAGACATTTTAAGGGCTGAGGAGTGAAAGAACGAAGGCGTGATGCTAATAATAATAATAAGCATGCTAATAATAATAAGTGCAGGAATAACAGGAGGAAGTTACAGTGTTCGTCCTGGGCCCCTTCCTCTCACAGATTTTAGTCCTGCTCACAGCAGACACACACATTTGCAATCAGAAAAAGGATCATTAACCGGCGGCCATGTTTATATGTGTCATTACTTTGCCTCTTAGTGTATCGCTGCCTCACCACCTCCTGCAGTTTCTCAGTTTCTCAGGCAAATGAGTTCCAGGAATATCTGCTGAAACATCTGCTATCTGCGGCTGTCAGCTCGTCCTTTCCAATGGACAGATTTATATCAGCACAAGACACACACTGGTGCTCTCACTTTAATGCATTACAGAATTACTTGTTCCGACTCTGCAAAATTGCTTTTTCCTGAAACTCTAATCATAATGAACATTTTCCTCATTAGAGAGGGCTGATCAGCTCGTGGAAGCAGATCTTATCAAACTCTGCTTAAGTCAATGGAGAAACACATCCGTTGAAGACACACGTTTCTGTGTTTTCCACAGAATTTCTTGTTTTTATTATATCAGTTATTATATATTTTGTGTTAAAAGTTTACATTTTTTAGTTGCAATGATACCAAAATCTCTTTAAAGGCCTAAAAAAAAAAATTACTAAACTTCACCAAACATTATGTGATTTAGTGATATAGCAAACTAAAAATAACTGTTAAATCTTATTTTGACAAAAAAATCCTGGAATAATTAAATACAAACAATTCAATTTAGGAACAATTAGCCAAAACTCTGCTGGAAGTACAGGAACTTAAGTTTATTTATGTTTAAATGTTACTCTAAAATTGGAGGCAAAAAGTCATGTTTCCATTAATTCACTTAATATTATGATACCAAACTCTGCAGACTTTTCATTAGAAAGTCAGTCGTCGCACCCCGCTGAGTTATACTCTCATTAAAACTTCCTGTCTGCCGACATCAGTGCGTGTTTGATATCTGGAGCTTCAGTGAGGATTATTTTTGACCGGTGGAGATGATTTGCATTGAAGGCGACGTATGGACGGACATAACATGCAAACACATCAGCAGTTATTACTTCTCATCAAAGAGCTGTTATTGATTGTATGCACATTGAGCTGATATCAGAGCATCCTTTGACCTCGTGTTGTTGTTTCAGCTGGAGGAAGTTTGCCCGTCTGTGCGGGATGCAAACAGAGGATCTACGATGAGCAGTACCTCCAGGCCCTCAACACTGACTGGCACACCGTCTGCTTCAGGTACGATCAACGCAACATCAGCGCGAACGACATGCTAACACAGAAACGTCATGAGTTCACATCATCTTGAATTGCTTCCCTTCTTCTTTCTCATGAGTCTTTGCTGTTTGTCTTGTGTTTGAGTTGATCACATTGTTTGGATACTGTTAACAGATTTCTGATCTGAGCCAACAAAAGGTTTCAGTTCAGATGATTTTCAGCCTACGTACTGCTTGAACATGTGAACATCAAACCTCTGACATCACTCTGCGTTATTACCAAACTCTGTGACTCACCTTCTTCACCTACAAACATCCCTACAAACGGTTAGCCTTCAGGCACCAGAGACGCTGAACCAGAAGGAGCAGATAAACTGAACTGGTCTCGGCTGGCTCGTATTAAACTCTCCTCCTCTTTAGTATCGTACTGATTTCTGTCTTGACAACAACAGGAACCTAAGCTCATTAATTTCACGTCATTCTTTACTACACGGATTGAGAGACACAGAATTTTAAAGGCATTATCGATCATTTGCTTTGATTTTTCTCTCCTAATAAATCATTAAGAAATGTAGTTTCTGTTCTGTGGAGCGCCAGCTGCCTCCATGGTGATCATTTCCGCAGCAGCAGCTGGTGTGTTTGGTTTTACTTTCCAGGGGGTTTTGTTTGGAGGAGAAGAATAGGCAGGTTTGTGTTTCAGTCTCCGGCAGGTTTCTCTTCACATGAGGTGCCACGTTTGTAAGTCTGCAGATCTGACACGTCAAAACTGAAGCATTAGTCTGCAGCACGTTGTGTGTGTGGGCAGTGAGATCTCACGTGTCTCTGCGTGAAAGAAATCTATTCACATTTAAAAATTTTAACCCATATCTTGCGGTTTAAC
Organism: Spondyliosoma cantharus; assembly: GCA_900302685.1. Taxonomy (NCBI): domain Eukaryota; kingdom Metazoa; phylum Chordata; class Actinopteri; order Spariformes; family Sparidae; genus Spondyliosoma; species Spondyliosoma cantharus. Next base: position 4,507 of record OMLP01001868.1, read on the forward strand.
ACTGAGCACAGATCTTGTCTTGGGCTGCAACTGAAGATCCATTTTAAAGAGAATGAACAACCATGGATTACATTTATTATTGATTTGTTATTATTACACAACCACTGCCCTTCAAGAATTAATATTTGGTCCAACGAGTAGCTGTACTGTAGCTTTCAGTTGTATCGCACCATCTTCCAAAAGAGATGAAGTTCGCACGGTTATTACAGAATTGTAGATGATCAAATTTCCATTTTCTTAAACACATGAAGGATCATTCATCCATGTTGGCTTTAGATTAAGAGTAATCGAGAGTGGAGCAGGTTATAGTCAGTCATAATGATGGATTTTTTTGCACAAATCCAGGCATTTAAACAGATGGGTTAAAATTTTGTTTAGATTTAAAGTTCAGCCGTCACTGAACCTTCAGATCAATATCGTCCCCTCAGGTTGTATGACACGTTGCATCTTAGCGCAAGAATAAAAAAGGGGCTCACAGATGGTTGAGACTCACTAATTGCCATCGATTACTAAACTGGAAATTGAGACTTCCGCCAACATCTTCAGTCGAGGGTGGCGCCAGGTCCTTTTACGAGATGTTAGATTCTTAGATAGCATTTGGAAGTACAAAGAATCCAACAAACATTTTTTTATGGTGTAATTCCCCTTTTTTAAATGAAAACAAATGTTTATTATTATCTTACATAGCCCTCCGTAACACATACATGATCATAAAGAACCCTGTTTTGTTTGTTTGTTTGTTTGTTTTTTGATTAATTTTCTCCCACATAAACCACCCCGATGTAGTGTCACGCTCAGAGTTGTTTTTAATCGCTGTCATGACACTGCAGCATAGATATTTGTCAGCTCTATGACAGGTAATTCCCATTAGTGCTGATAAACTCGTTAACTTGACGAGAAGTTATTTACTTTGAAAGTGGGGCAGGCTTCACACGGCAGTTCTATTAATAGGACACAGATGTTGTTGTTGTTGTTGTTGCAGCAGCAGTTTTTGTTTCTGATGATCTTATGTAATATCTCTTGTCTCTCACGTCTTTCGTCGAACCGACCTTGTTTCTGATGCGCCGGAGATAAAAACAACCTCTCGTCGAGGAGTTGTATCTGAAGCGATTTGTCGTTGTTTACCTTTACCCTCTTGAAAAGAAAAAGCTGTAATTTAAAGGTGCAGTCTGTTATATTTTACTGTCTCTTTGTACAAATAGACTGTTATACATTAACAGGATGGCTCTTTTATCATCTGCACATTCTTCCTCCTTATCAAAACCTGGTGCCTACATTACCCACAATACAACTTTACCACTGTAAAGCATTTATGCGATGCTTTAGTCAAAGGCAAAATAAAAAGTGTTCAATGTACACAGCACCAAGAGACAACAAAGAAACTTGACTTGTCTGTGACAAAATGATCTCTCTCTCCTCCTGGGCCTATAATTCTCCCATTTTTCTCCCAATTTATGACAAATTTTCACGCATTTTACCCTTTTTTATTTCTCACAACCTGTTTCTGGCACTGTGCAGTGTGTAGTCTGCTGTATTGTTGTGCCTCGTCCTCCTCAATGAGTGAGAGACAGCGAAATGAAGAGGAGATTTTTCAGAGAAAATTTCAGATGCCCCTGGGAAGAAGTATTCCCGATTCTTATGTAAAGCTTTAAAGGAAAGGTGCTGTAAAATCTGCCACGCTAATCCGCATCAAGAGGCTGACAAACAGGGCGGTGACGTGTACAGACTCTGTAAGGGGCAGTACAATTATTAATGAATGAATGAAAAGTGATGAATATTACTTAATGCCACAGATTTATGCAAGTTAATGCTCAAGGTAGAGTAATAATTGGAAATAAAAATGCTGTTGCATTTTACTTATGCAGGAAACACAGTCCTTGAATCAGCTCTGGTATCGAAATTATCTCTATTTTTGAGGTCTCAAGGTTGGCAAGTACGGCCACAACACATTTGTTTTACAGCACTTTAATAACTGAAAACTATCTAAATATTCCATTCTGTAGCCTTATAAAAATACTGTCGTCTACAAATACATCCTACTGTATTCCCTTTCCATGGTCGCTGCCAATGCAGTTTGGCATCGGACAGCTGTTCCCTCATGAAGTCAGAAAGACAGATTTGCAACAAGTTTACAACTAGGAATTTTCAACTTTGAGTGGCGTTCCATTGGCCTTCTTCTAGTAGGAAGTTGGACATTTCCAAGTTCCAAGTTCTTCTGTGTTATATGCTAGCAGCTTCTAATGTTGCCTTTGGATGTTAGCCTACAGCAGAGAAGAGGAGCAGACTGCAGAGGTCTGGTAGTCTCACTTCTGTTTTACTCCACAGCCACAGATTATATTGAATCTAAAATTCTTTAGTCTTCAGACCCAGTTGATCAGATTTCATGCAGCTTCCCTCTGGAGCCACAAAAGGCTTCATAAAAACGTTCCCCACACGTGCAGTGTTACCCTTGAACACCTGTGAACAGACTTTGATGCACGTCACTCGTCCTTTCTCTGTGTTAATGTGAGCTGGTGGACAGATCGGCTGTGTGGAAAACTCACCGCGTCATTAATGATTTCCCCCGGACAGCCGGATGTTTGAATGGGAAATCTGAGGAGGATATCTGGGCTCAGAGCAGCGTCCACAATGGTTTTGTGGCGTGTGTGTGTGTGTGTGTGTGTGTGTGTGCGTGTGTGTGTGTGTGTGTGTGATGATGAGAGAGTACAGATAGGGAGTTACATCTGGCTGCCTCAGAGTCGGTCTCAGCGGGGTGTCTTATTCTGAAGCGTTTGCATTTTTTCATTTCTCTCTTCTGAGTGTGTGAACTCTGCACACCTTCGTTTGTTGCCATATTTATGCACTTAAAAGCACTACTTTGCATCTCTTTGTAACCGCACCATCGCATCAGTCTTGTGTAGCTGATTCAGACGTGAGCCAGCTCCCTCTCACTCCTTCAGAGGTGTCAGATATCAGCCCTTCTGCCCACCACACAGTGACACAACACACTGCAGAGCTGTTGAATTAACAGGAGTAAAGTCATGTGAGTAATTAAAGCCGGAAAAAGTGTTGCACCCTCCTAGAAATCATCCTGTGCGTACTTCACCGTGTCTAGAAATGAGAAGGAATAACTTTTTGACCCAGATCCAAATCCTGAGGGAGCGCTGGATTGTCACAGCAAAGGAGGATTTAAGATGGCTTCTCTACTCACGACAAGACTTTTGTGGAAATCTGACTTGTGGAAATGGAGCAGGGCCGACGCAGCGTTACTCCAGTGAAAAAGGAAGCGCGGATGATAGGAGGAGAGGAGAGAAGAGGGGGATGTAATATTTAAAGTGCCCAGAGTGTTATTTAGGGACTGTGGGGAGTCCCAGGGGTGCAGAGAAAAAACATCTCAGAAAATAGCAGCAGCTCTCTGTACATACTGGAGCCTTCATGGGAAATGAAGCCCTGTTCTCACTGAGACTGAGAACACTAAATGAGCAGCTTGGTTTATGTTGATCTGATGACTGTGTAGTTTAACAGTTTTATGGTGTCATTTTAGACAGCTGTGTGAGAACATTTTGATCCTCTGATGAATGATACGCAGCATTTTCTCGGTTTTAGAGACATTTTTCTCTAAATGCATCTCAGTTTTAGTATTCTATTGCCAGTTTCCCAGAAAATATAACCTGAACACAGATTTGACAACATTATGTCTATGTTGATGTGCGCTTTCCTGGGAAAAAATTCTCTAGGACAATAAAACAGACTGCCGCAGTAGTTTGTTTATAATAAACAGAAGAAGAACCAAGCAGCAAACATGACCAGAAAATATATCCCAGTGGTTTTGAATAGACATGACACAGATTGGAGCGATGCCACAGATGCTGGCAAAATAACGTAAATATCAAGGAAAAGCTCCAGACTCTTTGGAAGGAAAATGATCTTTTATCAGAAATATGTGTGGCCCTTGTTCCTGTGAAGATAACATTTCACCATGTACTTGCCACATTATTCAGTCAGGCGTTACTGTAAACAAACCCAACTCAGCCGAACGTTAGAATGATTTCCCAGACTATCAGTTGTAAACAAACATCACAGTTTCCAGACTGACTCATACTTTTCCTTTGCAGGGAGGTAATTTACCGACACTTATGGTTTTGGTTCTAGATTTAGTTCAGGGGTCTTCAACGTTTCTCAGATACAGAGATACAGAGAAGTGACCCCCTACAACATATAGTTGTATAGTTATAGTTTAAAAGTATATGACATAATAAACTGGAATAACATGTGTAGCTAACTTACCAATGTGTTTTAATATTAGGTATAAAGTCACACGTTCTCATCCTAGATCATCAGATACCACAGTGATTCTTCCACATTGACTCAGGAGTGGATGATCCCCACAGTACGAACGTTACCTCCACAGCTAGACAACATTGAATATGTTGATGAACTACAATAAACAATATTGTAGATGGGTGCTGCACAGTGAATGTTAGGATAACTCATGAAGGGGTAGACATGGGTAGACTATCATTAATGTGGTATGAATTAAACTTTCTTTACATCTTTGATAATAATAGATTTGTACAATATTGGTGTCTAGTTTTTTATGTATGTCTATTTAGACACATTTCATATCGTATTCATTGACGCCCCCCCCGCAGTACCTTTGACCTCTTTCACAACAGATAAGCACAGGTGCTACTAATAATATTATCGAATGATTCAGTTACCCAGGCGGTCATGACAGTGTGATATAACACCAGGAACATAAAACTGAAGCAGCTTCATGGAATTGATTGTATTATTTACAGCTGTGATTTTCCTATTATGACGCGTCAAACTGTCTTCTGTGGAAAAGGTTTATATTTTTAGATTTTGTTTTCTTATTTTTATCTTCCTGACTGTTCTGCAGTGTGACTACAACCTTGTTTCTCCGTCCCTTCACACAGTGTTTCGTTATTTTAATTATTTATCCACTCATTGTTCCTAAGAAGCCCGTGAGGACTCAGGTTAGAGGCACTCTTGGTGCTTCGCAGTAAGTAAGTAAGTGCCTTCACCGTGGATTTGAGGGGGATTAAGTTAAAGTAGCTCTTGACGTTTGAGAAAAGACAGCAGATGTAGTAAGAAGGTGTGAAGCATCATAATGACAGCACTCTGGAGTCGGATCAACCTCATGTTGCCTCTTGGGAATGAGGAATAAGAGGATTCAAAGTTTTTGCACTCATCAGCCTCCCACTTTTAATTCATTAATTTTATTTTCTACATAAGTCATTATCTAAATTTTATGCAGTCTTAATCACATTATTACAAATGAATTTGCTCATTTTCATTCCCACTTTTCTGTAGCGACATTACTAATAAAACAGAAAATCATCCTCTTATTTGTTTTTTACTATGAAAACTCGTGTCATGCTGCAGTGTCTCTGCAGTTCAGTGCAGCACCGTCCTGCTCCGGATGAAACTATTTCTGCTCGACACTCATCCCAAAGGACTACAGAGGCTTGTGCTTTATTAGCACTTTAGCTAACAACTTCCTTTTTTTACATCCACTGTGCATCTACTGATGACGTGTGTGATAAAGAATCTGCAGTTTTATTCGCTGATGGATTCACGCGCATGTGCTCAGATATTCTGCAGTCACACTAACGAATACACAGCTGTAATGAAATATTTAGTTTGAGAAAGGTTGCTCTTTCTCAAGGACGAGCTGACACAAAGCCTGCAGCTGCCCTCCTGTGCTGCAGGACACATTTTTTTATCTCTGACTGTCCCTCTACACCCTGACTCACCTCTGCGGGAACAACATTATCGCCACCATCGAGAAAAAATGCTACTGATAAAATGGAGAGCCAAAACGAAAGATTAAACACCAGCAGATGTGGAAGTGAAATCTCATCTGCTGTACAGCTCTGTGGTACAGTCGCTCAGCGACAGACAGCATAAAGGGCTGCAGTGACTCAGCTGTTTCTACCTGCAGATGAAGTCTGCCAGGCAACTGAGGCTGCAGGACTCGGATGATTCACGGCATGTCGGATTGTTTACTGACACAGTAGATAAATCTTAAAGTGGAACCTCGACACTGAACTCCCACAGTGTTGATGGTTCAGTGATGTTAATGAGGTGAGACTGTGAAAACAGCTCGTCTGAAATTATTATGGATGCTAATGAGCACAGAGGTGTTATAAATAATCACAACAGAGGAGCGCTGATACACAAAGCTTTGTTTGTTGATCTGAGCCGCTTCGAGTTTGAGTGATGTTCAGTAGAGCTGCAGCAATTAGACGATTAATTGACTAGTATGATAATTGATTATTATTAATAAATTCGGTCATTTTTTAGGGGTAATGCCAAATATTTGCCTGTTCCACCTTCTCAAATGTGAAGATTTGATGCTTTTCTTTGTCAGAAGCATTTTTTTTACTATTTTTCGATATTTTAATTAAAATCATTATCATCCAAGGAATTGATTCTCAGTTGCAGAACTAGTGTTGAGTTTATTGTATCAAATGCAACACACAGAGTAAAACTATGTCAAATTAAAGTGATTAAAATGATGTCAACACTAGCAGGAACTAAAATTAGCATATTGTTTCCTCCTGGGATCAGCAGAAAGAAAATAAACACGTATTTTGGAAATAATAATATGAATGTAAAAAATGTTGAATTATCTCATTTTAGCTGAGAACATTTCAGGGTCCTGAGTGAAGACAGACATGTGAATAATTGTTTTAGATTGTGAAGCAGATTGTGTGATTTGCAGTCTGCATGTTGAAGTAGAACTCGACACTTGAACGTGTTTGTGCCTCGTGCATGTATATATAATTCTTTAGAGATTGTTGCTATGGTGACATGTGGTTGAGACGTCTATTTAGGGGTCCACCTCCGTCATTTCCAGATTTTTTTCCCCTCAACACTCTAAAACTCACTGTAACTCAAGTATCACCAGTAAGCGTCGATACATAAATGTGAAAATACTCCAATACAAGTGAAGCATTCAAAATCATACTCAAACAGACGTTTGAAGTTTCCTGCTTCAACATATCATTATGAAGTAAATATACCATTTACATTGTTCGGTGGTTACAACCTAAACGTCGGGTCTCTCCAAAGAGTCACAAGATAAATCTGAGGGGTTGCAGGATGATTAATGGTCCAATATGTGCCGTTTCCTCTATGAATTATTCAATTATTTGACCCTTTTAGGGCCTCAAATGGTTAATTTAACAAGTTTATAGATGTGCCTTTGGTGGAAAGATCATATTTTATTTCTATCTTTAATCTTCACTCATCTTCACTCAAGCATTTTCAGCAAAGCAGCCGGTTATTTTTTTAGACAACACATTGACAAACTATGTGATGGGGACACCGTCTCTAAAACTGACATTTTACTGCATTGTAAATGCCTTCTTATTTATCTATTGACATATACACAGGTGAGCTGCTTTATGCATTAGCAATGAGCCTGCTCCAGTGTGTGCTTGGATCGAGATAAAAGTGTGGATGATTTTGCTCAGCTGGTTTGTTTTGTTTCTACTCTCTGTCTCAGAAAACCTCTGGGCCCCTATGAGGAAGTCAGATGAGTTTAGAGTGGGTGGACGAGCTTTAATAGACGATGGATAATTGGACAATCTGATTTGAGTACTATACTGAAGAGTGCAGGAAACGGGCAGTTCACATTACATGGGGTGGAGTCTGCACAGAGTCTTCACAAGGTCAAAAAGAAGAAATGAGTAGCCATGAGGAAGGTTGGGTTAGAGGACAGGAAATAGTCCATGGAGAAGCGTGACCCCTGTGTGCAGCTGCAGTGAGAGAGGAAGTAGAGGAAGGGAGAGACAGAGACACTGATGGTCGTGACAGCGAGGCTGGTGGAGCTGCTGACATGAGTCTGTCTTCTGTCTGTCAAAACAAGGCCGACGCTCCCACGGGCGACATGTCAGCAAAGAGCCGACGCAGCAAGAAGCCACACAGAAAGTAAGTGTACCAGGGAAACTCAACTCTGTAGCTTGTTCTGGGGTTTTTGGCCGCATCACATGGTCTTACTTACTGGATGCCGTTTGCTTTGTCCTCATGGAGTCAAAGATGTTCAAACTTTCCAGTATTCTGAGCACTTCAGGGAAATTTTTTCCCCATTGTTTGAATTTATTTCACTTCATCAATTTTGCATTTTGCTGAACAGGTGACAATTAATGATTCTGTTTGATATTGAATAATCTGCCAGAATATTTTCTTGATTAATTCAGTAATTGTTTTGTCTATAAAATGCAAAAATTGGTGAAAAATTACCCCATCAGTCCAAAACTCCACAATATTAAATTCACTAAGATGTGCATGAGCTACTGTATGTGACTGTAAGTCTCACATCCGAGAACCATCAGATGTTTGGCATTTTTGCTTAAAGAAATTGCTTTTTAACCAATCAACCAGCGAATAGTTGATGCTCTGTTGCTCAGTTAACAGGGAATACAGATTAAAGTGAGATTATCGCACATTTTGCCACATTTTTAGTTTATACAATTTTAAGATATTTTCTTGTTTTCTTATATAGAAGTTGCAATAGACGATTATTTTCACTATTGATTAATTTGCCAAATAATTTCTTGATGCATTGATAATTAGTATGGACCATATTAAAAATATTTTCTAAGACTTGCTTGCTTAATTTCACCTAATTTCTCAATGGCAACAGGATCTCAAGTATGTTATGTTATCCAATGGATGTTCAACAATTGAGCATCTATTGGATAACTGACTCTTACAAAGTGAGAAAAACTGTAATATTCCCTAAAACTGCTGTATGTCTTTAACCAAATCACACATGTTTAGTCTATTCCAGGGGTCACCAACACGGTGCCCGCGGGCACCAGGTAGCCCCCAAGGACCACATGAGTAGTCCTCAGGCCTGTTCTAAAAATGAAAATTGAATATTGATATTATTTGTTTCACACCTTGTTAAGTCATTGTTGATAATTATTGTGAGAAATCATTAACGTGATCAGTGCCTTCACATAGATGAGTATCATTAATCATTAATAATCATATATAACTAAAGGCAAACTGAGCAAATTTGTTATTTCAGAAGAGTGTATCAAACTGGTAGCCCTTCGTATGACTCAGTACCCATGAAGTAGCTCTCAGTTTCAAAAAGGCTGGTGACCCCTGGTCTATTCTGTGTGATTTCCTCTTGATAAATAATGTAATAACTACTGTAATGTATTTTCCTGAGCCTCCCCTGAAACTATATTGGAAGCCTCTCGTTTGTAAAGTTCTTCATTTTTTTCTGATCGACAGTCCAAAATATTCATTATGGAATCACATAAAACAAAGAAAAGCAACAAATCATCCCAGCTGAGAAAGTAGATCACAGTTAAGTTTGTTCACTGATACAGTTCTGTTGTTTCTGTGGACAGTCAGGTGGATCAGGTGTCTTTCACTTCCCTAAATGTTTTCGCACAGGAGCTCTTCAGCTGACAGAAAAGTAAAGTAACTTCATGATTTCATCGTTCAGTGATTGAAATGCAGAAATTACACTCTTCATTCAGATCTACAATATCTGGTAATATTCAGACTCTGAAGTGAGTCACTGTATGTGTTTGGATGATTTACAGAACTCTACGTCTCATTTAGTTGTCTCTCACTTCCCTAATGTCTCCGCTCATTTCTGTGTTTGTGGATCCACAAACTGACTGTTAGCGACTTCCCTCTTCTTCAATGAATCAAACCCTGCTGTCCTACATGTGTCACACTTTATTATCATTATCATAATGGAGCATTTCTGTCCTGTTAATATCAGTCAGCTGACATCATCAGCTTTATGTGGCTGTTGACTGAAGGATGACTCGGCTGTAGAGACGATTGTGCAGTGGTCTTTTATGCCTCCGTGGTATCCATCTGTTGTTTTTTTCATCTGTCCTAACACGATAACTCAATAACTTTTCTTGGACTCTAGGTAAAAGGTGGGCATCCCACAGTGAAAGTCCTCTTGGGTGCCCTTCCAGCAGACAAAATATAGTGAAGTGCCCTCTCTTTAATGGAGATATGTCTCAACTTTCTGCGTACTGTTGCCCCACCACATACAGCCGGTGCCCTTTTTATCTTTTTTTTGCCCCTACCCCTCAAACATCGGGAGTCAGCCACTGCTGTGACCTCACGAAACACAATTTTGGCAATTACTCAACAATACATATGATAATAATGACCAAATCTACACAAATGTCTAGTAGAGTAAAATGATGGTGCTTTGTTAGACAGTTTAGATCCACAAAGTCAAAGGTCAACATCACTACTTCATGATTATGTTATGTTATATTCATGAATTATGATCAGTATTCAACACCACAGCTCAGGAACAGCAACTTGACTGGTGTGTAGAGGCAAGCAACCGCGAGAGAGTAATTTTAGTTTTTTGATGTTGTATCTCGGGATGCAGTGTGTGTGTAAAAGCAGATAAGCGTGTTATCCAGCACAACCAGGCTGTCAAAGGGGAAAACTCATTTGTTCATCTCACTGGATGTCTGGTTTGCCTTTTTTATTCCAAAGAAGCCAGAAATAACATGCACATGTGTGGATATTTTAACATAAGAAGGAAATTGGCCATACACAATTAGATTTATGCATATTTATTAAGAAGACAACATTCATGCTCGATTTTTTGAGATTGTGATGAATTTTTTTGAGCATTGATCCAATTGCAGGCAGAGTCTATGCACATCTTATAAAACTGTGCAACAAACAGGAACAGCAACATTTTAGTTTTCACCTGTGTTAAACAGTTTATAACCTGATATTTATGGTCTGTTCGCCTCTATGAAAGATCAAAAAGGCTTCTTCCCACAACCTTACATCAAAATATTTCTTGTCAAGAAGAAAAAGTAAAATCTTCTCCGATTTTTACTCCCTGTAACGGATTCATTAATATTCTATTTCCCACTTAAACACCTGAAACTGTCCTACTATACACCTACGTTTTCCCTCCGAGGTATCAGTTATTCATATGATATTTCATAAAATATACAATCAAAATACATGCATTTAGTGAGAAAGAATAAACTTCATGAGATATGACACATGATGTGTCACAAAATTTTTCTCATTGTCCGTCATTATTATTATCAAAGTTCTCTTTATTTAACCTGTTCGACTTCTGACTGAAGCACTTTGCTCTGTCTGCACAAAGGACTCCTCCTCCTCACTGTAACATCCCAGGCTTCATACCTGCTGATAACATTTGCAGAGAGGTGAAAGGAAAGTCGTCCTGTGTGTTGGTGGGGTTTTGATTAATCACCTGTTCCAGAGCTCCAACCTTTGGCTCTCACTACAATACTTTAATCACACTTTGAAAATTCAATTCTGTTGCTTTCGGAGCTGATAGCCTCCAGACTTAAACCCTACATGTGATTAAAGAGAGGTAGATTAACACCCTCGTTTTCTCTCTCTACTTTGTGAGGCCTGTCACTTTTGTACTTAACCTTGATGATTTCATAAAACGTTTACTGTCAGCGTTCAGACACATTAAAATAATGTATCACCGAAAAACATTCTGCATTCTATTGTTTAATTGTGTTAGTGCATAAGTGTGGACACTGACTTTTCATTATTAGGTGGCTGTTTGATTACATTACATTACTTTCTTTACAATATGTTACAATAGATTAGCTCACC
>OMLP01001869.1:0-14444 GCA_900302685.1 Spondyliosoma cantharus
CACATATAACAGATCACAGGCCTTCTTGTGGAATAAGAACTGTGTGCAAGAAGGAACAAAACGCTCCTTTGATAAGGATGTGACAAGGAGCAATCTTTCCCTGGAGTCAGCCGCTGAGCACAGAACACTATCAGCAATCTAGTAAAGACTCCACAGTAAAAATGTAATATTATCCTATCTGTACAGCCTCACATCGGGCATAATGCAACTGGCTGTTTTAATTATACATTTCTTTTTCTTTTTGCATGAGCAGTTTTCCCCCTTAGGGATGATAAAATAATGACTCCATCTTTTTAACAACATTTGCAGCTCAATTAAAAAGTGCTCATGTCAATCTTCCCCTGTGTGGGCGCTGCCGGTTCACCATGTACACGCCAGTAGTAGTGGGCTGTTGTCATCTGCAAGCCATGACAATACACAGGGGTCAAACCTCAGCACTGACTTTCTCTCAAGGCAGAAAAAATAGTCCATCCAATCTCCACACTTATTGGTAAAAGGAATTATTTACTCGCTTTATGTTTTTTCAGAGATAAGGGAAAAACATACAAAAATCAGCGGGTGACTAATCGATCCCTCCTCCATTTATATTTAAAACTGTTGAAGAGAGGGGCGTTTGTTAGGTTCAAATAAATACTTTCTCTTAGATGTGGATGCAAGCTCAGACAGCAGTCAATGATATGTTTGAAATAAAAATAAATGAATTGGAGTGTTTTTGCTCTCAGTGAGAGGGGCCCTAATGAGAGTGATCACAGATGCCAAGACCAAACACTTCAAACAAAGGCAGCTTGTTCTTTCATACATGAACTGAAAAAACCTTTAAAGATATTCTCTTTAAAGAAAAACAAAACAAAGAGAGTGACAGAGAGGGAGATAGTGGAATTATATTGTCTGGTAGGGAGAGTCTGAACTGAAGAATCACAACCTATTTGCTGTCTTTCTGGGAAGTGGTCATAATTGCATAATTTGTACGTGTAAAAGCAGAGGAATTTAGAAAATTACGAACAATAATTTGCTGTAATTATGGGTCTCCCCTCGCTGTACTTACTCTGCACCCTCACACTGCTGCGTGCAATGCACACTATATTCTAAACGCTTCTGCTGTCCATATTCAGATGAGTTGTGCATATAAACAAGTGAGTGAGTGAAAAGTCCTTCTTGGTCTATTTAAACCCTCCCCCGCAGGCAACAGTATTTACAAGGAAACGGTTATCATTTAGTCTCTGTTGCGGATCAAAATGTCAAGCTCCACAGAGAATCTGAGCAGTGCTGTTAGGGCCAAAAGTGCAGTTTTAGAGCCCCAGGATCTGAGAGAAAAAAATGATTTGCAAATGCCCAAATATGTCTAATTGACCTGAAATATAGCCTGTGTGCAGGAACTGTTTGAAATCAATACGGAGAGCGAAAAAAATATCCTTGAAGGAACATTTCAGAAGATCATACCGCATGTCTTTCGATGCAGCATCATGAAGTATGCAAGAATTATGAAAACAATCAAGAAGTCATGAAAGGTCATGTAAATTAAAACTACAGCGGTTGCGGCAAATTAACGGGGAGTGCGGAACAGCTGGTTTTTCACCAGTATAATAGCAGTACACTGAGCATTGCTGTAGATTATGTGAATATTTTGTAGACATGGACGCCATTTGTGAGTGAATTCACACATAATGTATTCCCCCTGTATTTATTTATTGTGTGTGTTTAGTGAGGTAAATCAATAAGCAGTATTCCCAGCCTTGATTGGATTCACAATTAGCTCTAGTAAGAGACTCCCTGACAGTGGGCATGTTAGATTCAGCACAACTAACCTGATTGTCTTTCCCTCACATCAACCGCCAGTCCACGCCATCCTCTCTGCTGTCCAGGTGCCTTGCGGGTAACAGTGAGGACTGGAGTGAAGTTCCTCCCGTGTGGCAGGTGGGCCGTGACAGCTCCAAGATGCTCTTTGACCTGAGAGGAAGGGAAAACAACATCAATGGTAATTCCCCTTCAAACACATTAACTGGGATGAACTGGGTCCCACCGAGCCCCTCTGAGTGGACTTGCATTGATCGCAGAAATCCATGAATAAATTTAGCACTAATTGATTTTTTTTTCCTCCTCAGAAAATAAATCTCTAATTCTGAGCAGAGGCAGTGAAAGTAGCAGATTGCGCAACTGTCTTCCTTTTTCTTTTAAATCTGCAGGAAATACATTTTGAGAAGTAACTTAATAAGCTACAAAAATATTAGGTGTCCTCTCATACCATTTGATCGAGGACGCCTGTTGTTTTCGGTGAAGCCACAAAGTTTTATCATATTTGCAGCTTGACAAGAGTCAATAAAAAACTCCACCTTGAGCTCAGTTGCTAAACAAACAAAGAGAATTCATTGTGTTGCGATTGCCGATACGACAAGCCCAGAAATTAACCCATTAGGCCCTCTGGATTTAAGCTACCATTTAATTGCTTTCAGTGGGGATTGAAGTAATAGTTGGAGGGGAAATGGTGTCACATATGCATTTACACGCGCTCCCTATTCCTCCACCCCGCCAGTTGGAAGAGTGATACCTTCAATATCGGAAGAAGGCGTTTACAAAAATTCCAAGCAGTAAGTGTGGTGTAAATGCTGCACTGTTATTATAAAGTGGAAGAAGATGTTGAAAATATGCCCTCATGAATGTGAACTGCACAGCAGTTTTATTCAAATTGAAAAAGGGAAAATGGTTTGAGATCAGTGAGCATTTCTTTATATTTACAAAGGGTGAGAAAATGTTACTTAATATTTCTGACCATCAAATCAAATGAAAACAAAATGTGTCAAACAAAAAAAATATTTCTTTTTATTGCGGCTTTATCAAGAAAGTATTCTACGTATCTTAAACTATAAGTATGTCATCACGATATATTTAAACAACAAACTAGGTAGCCTAAACAGTGGTGGTCTTTAAGCAGAGCACTTATTTTTGTCATTCAATATAAAGCTAATTGAAAACACTCTGGAGCATGCCGTTCACAGTTTAATCATCAGACCTTAAAGTTCAGGCTGTTCTTTTAATCAGATTCTACCGCATTTTATTTCATGTTTTTTGTTCTCTTTGCTTTTTAAATTCATTGCTACAGCTGAAATCACTGCACAGTAAAATATCACAGCTTTGTGGATGGAAATTGCACGCTTTCATTCTATGCTGCGATAAAAACGCCAAATCAGACTTTGCGTTTGAATATGGATGTTTGATCTGTAACAGAATATAGTAATAATGGTTAAATATACAACTTTGTATATAATAACTTCAGCCGATGTTATTGTTTATTTCAAGTTGTCAATTGAAAGAGTCAGGGTGCTTATTCTTAGTAATGATTGAGGAGTCTTGATTTGGGAAGTTGTAGATTCAGGTATCATACTGCCACCTACTGGTGGAGACTTTTCTCAAAGATGTTCAGTCTGTCAGCGTGCACTCAGATGAGTTCCTCATGATTAAAAATATTCAGTGTTTCATATAGGACAGCTTCTACTTAAATGACATCTATGGAAATGAATGACATTTAGTTTTACTTCAAATGATAGATAGTATCCTCAGACATCTGCCTTAACTAGGAGAGGAAATGTCCCATGGGTGCCCTGAATAAACATTGTGCCCTGGGCCCTTTAAAGCACACGTAGCTGAAGATGTGGTTATGGTCTATCAAGACTCCCTTCACTGACAAACCTCAATTGCTCAGTCGTGCAAAGAGAAAAGCGTTCTCCTGAAATGTTCCTTTTTGTTTGATGGATGAGTTGTACATATAATGGCTGGGCATTACCTCTGCAAATAAACCCGTCTTGACATTGCCCTGCGCTGGAACATCTGGGACGCCCCAGAGACAGGATCAAAGGCCCTGCGCGTCCTTGGACTCTATCTGTGCCAAACATGCACAGCAAGCTCAAGAACGGCTATCCAGCGCATTTCAGTCATCATCATCTGCCCTGGCTGTGTTTGTTAGTCATCAGCTATTTCTGTTTAATTTGTTACAGTCATATTCCTCAGTGTTTTCGTCATGGTAACAGCAGGGCTGAGTGCGGTGCAGCCAGACAATACAGTAAATCAATTTACGAGCTTATTATCCAACAACAAAATTATATCTTTAGCTATGTGGAAACATGAGTCTGATGTTGAAAACCAAGTGCTAGACTGATTGATCTTTGTAGCTCTTTTCCAACTGACACGTCAGACTGAACAGCATATCAACTCGACTCTTGTCTGTACTATACTATGGGGGCTGTGCTACAACACAATCCACATTACTTGGGATTTGTTTGGAGAGAGCCAGCCAACTGCATAACCTTAATTAGTCAAGCTGTATTCATTCAAGTGATTACAATGCCCTGCACAGTAGTGAAGAGAAGCATCTGTCACTTAAACTCAAATGATTTCTCAATCTTTCCACTCAGTGGAATAAATTTATTGTGTGTGTGTTTTAGTAGAAAATACAATATGTTGATGATTTTGTGCCAAAATAAAATGCAATCTTGTCCAGGAAAAATGTTTTGGTATTTATTAGACTGTCAATTATTTTTCTGATTAATCGATTGTTTATCCAAGGAAACTGTATAAAAGAGAGAGCAACAGCCATTGCAAGCTCTGAAATTGCTTGTTTTTGTCCTACCAACAGCCTTAAACCAAAAGATATTCAACTTACAATGATATAAAAGACAAAAGCTGCAGTTGAGAGGCTTGAAAGAGCAAATATTAGAATTGTATAAATGACTTACACAGCTATTAAAGTTAACGATTTATTTTATGTTGATTACCTATTTATTATTTGGGTTAAATACACTCAAAATGCAAAAAGCATTGCATATCTTTAGCATTATGATAATTCTGCCATGGCAAAAAAGAACAAACAGAGGTTTATCTGGGATCGCTTTTTTTCCCAGGTTCTTGAGTTTCATTGTGTTTGCCATTTCTAAATCTCCCCAAGGCTAAGCATCTGCTGTTCTCCAGCGTGCACAACTGGGGGAAAAAAGCAGGATGTCACTTTTGTGAACTAGCCATGGTGGAGAGGAGAGAAAATGACGCAATCATCAGAAAAGTGGTTTGGGTGGTGAAGCTGGGGCCTTACGAGGGGCAGGTTGCAGGGATCGCCTGCACCTCGGCAGATGTGCCTTGGTGTCACTCCACATCCGCAGCCGAATGAATCACCCAACAGATGTTTAACGTCAAGGCCAGGCTGTCACGCCAGCCAAACACACACATGCACGCACCAGCCATGCAAAGATATGCATACACACTGTACAATTTATTACTACATTAGGGAGAGTGGCTCCACACGGGGTCAGACCAAGGCACTGACATTCACCTTGATGTGACTTTGGCCAAAAATAACAAAACAGAGATTTCACCAAACCTACAGAGATGTGTTTGTAGAGCAGGAGAAAAATCTTGTGATGTGCACTTAATACACACAACAGACTGACTGAAGTGTAGTTCTGCTCAAACTCACTGAGTCTTTTCGTATTTTCAGACACTCTTTTTGATCTCTGGCTTGTACTATTCTGAAAACAACCCGTCAATATTGAAAGACAGAAGATATTTTAGATAACTCTACACCAGCATCCCTGATTCTGTTTTGTGTGGGACGTCAAAACCTTTTCTACCAAAAAACTAATATGCCCTAACCCTTACCACAGATGTAAATTTTTACCGCCTCTTTGTTTTAAGGTGTTTTTTTGTCTTTTTGAAGTTGTTTTGGGGTGGGGATGACGAAATGCAACGCTGCTACAATAAACTGCCAAAGCTATAAAACAGATGTTCTCAACATTGGTAATGTCACACTACCATGCTGTACACTACACATTTCCACATGTGAGATTTAATTGACACGAGGAGAGTTAGGATTAAACAAGACAAAGGAATTTAATTTCAAACACTTACATTTTTTTTCTCTGTACCCACTGTCATTTCAGGGTGAAGCGTCACTTAAGGTTTTGACTGATCTTCTCACAGAATCAATCATTTTGTGTGCCGTGGGGGTCTTTTTTCAAAAGTGTGCCTTGGTACTGAGAACACTGAGAATCACTGTGTTAGAAAAGAGCAATTGAAGGTAAGGAGCTTTTAAGAAAGAGTTGCTGGATCTTTGAGAACATTCTTGAGGCCCTTTTCCCCTCTTTTGGAGAAACCCAGGCAGATAAAAGGAAACACTCGGGTGGATTAAAGTGTTCAGAATGTATCAGCATCAAACCACTAGAGTTTTTGCCCTCTACATTTTTCAAACACAGTCAATAGATCTAAATATTTTACTGTGCCCTGGCCGATTTATTGTTTGATGTTTAAAAACTTGTGTGGAATGAAAGAAAATTCATTAAAGAAGATGGCCCCAGAACGAGGCCTTACGATGAGCTTTGAAAGTCTAGTTTAACTGGGATATTGATCATTCTCTTTCTTCTGTGACAAAGGCCACCAGGGACGCTGGAGGTGTCGGTGGATGAAGGCGCGCTGCCAATAACACCAGACATGTGTGTATACACTGTAGGTGAGGCTGGGAATTGCACTACTGACACTGAAAAATCCAATAACTCAAAAATGACCAAACAAACATCACATTCTTGATTCCACACTGGTCAAAAGAAGATGCAGTCTATATTCTGGTTTAGATGAAGCAATGTGCACTTCTGATTTTTAAGATGCATGGCAGAGAAGACTGCGATATTTGTGGACTTAATTATAGAGCTTTGTGAGTCAACTGTGCATCTTTTTCATTGAGCAACCAAACATTTATTCGGGAATTTGATCTGATCACACTTACAGCTCTTAATCAGGAGCCGTTCCACCACTGACAATGATTACTGACACTGATTCGAATTCACAAATCCAAGCTATCATAAAAGAAATGTCTTGTATTCAGGGTCTATTCTAGTGGATATTCCCTTTTGGTTGTCCAACGTCAGTATGCCTGAGGGTGAACTTTAAAACATTCAGGCTTTACTGCAGGTATAGCTATACCCTTCATGGTCAACAAAATCGACACTGTACCAAAAAAGTCCTCCGCACAAGCTGGAAACACAACATAGATTTCTGACAGAGGAGAAAGCTCCATCATAGAAATCTTTTTTTAAATGTATATTAGAGAAATTCTGCGCAGAAAAGCAAAACTTGATATGCTTAAGTAATTCCAGCTTAGATTGCCATCAAAGATAACTCCTTAAATTTCTGGCAACTTTCTTGACATCAGGAGACAGACTAACCACAGCATAATTAATTAAATCTTTGGAACATGCGGGGCAAAGAGTTCTTTTCCCTGAGCTACAGAAAATATTAGACAAGCGGGACTTGATAACTGTCAGCAGTACTTTGAAGATGGCCAGGCTATTTAGACTGATACTTTAAAGACAGATATAACGACATATCATCAGTGCATCAGTGTCAGATGAAAATCTGCAGGTTGTGCAATTTGTAGAAGTTCCGAAAATGCAAATTGCATACCCCATATCCCTGTACAAGAGCAAACGCAATCAAAACATGAATGAATTAAATTTTGACCATGAAGCTAACCATAGCAAAGTAATGTTTGTGTGAAAATGTAAATACATGTAAGCAATGTAAATAACAAATTACATGATTGCAGTGCATTCATCATCCTTCCTACAGGCCTGCACACAGAGGTGATTAAGCTGGTTTCCCCTTGACACTGCCACATTGAGGAGATGCAGTTTCCTAAAAAAGTTCAGCTTTCATTTTAGATTACTATATCTGCCTTTTAAAATGTTCCCTTAATTTGATCAGGACAACCAAAAAGAGTTTGAAAGAGCTCACAGAGATAACTGAGGATAAGATATTTTGGATAATAATGTATTTTTTAATGAGTTATAATAAACATTACAAGCAAATTATGCCACAAAATTTTAAAGCAAATTATGTTTGTTTTTTTTCTAGACTACGGTTTTCAGTGTGTGGAGAAAGGGACTGAATTTAACACATATCAGTGCCAGCTCCTGATCCAAATCAAGGAAATAGCAGAATACCTTGCCTTGCCTTAATTCTATAAAGAACTAGTGAGATAGAGATGTGTGGGCAGAATGCTTACACAATCTATGTACTGTGAAATTGTGAGATGTTACTAGGACAGCCCTTCCATTTTTACAATGTTTGCATTTGTTTTTCACTGCATAAATAACTTGTCGTTGCGATAATGGCTCTATAATGTATAATTCAACATAAAACCTGCCTGTTTTTCTGATTAGGTAAATGAAAAACAATCTTGTTTGCAAAAAAATGACCCTCCATTAAAAATTGAATCAGTTTTTGGCACCGCTGTGACCATGCAACTTGGCCAGGTTACATAAAAATGCACCTCTTCTCTTTCCAAGCATCAGTTACTGATTTCCATATTTTCCTGCTCCAACCATGACTCTAATCTCAAGGTCTGTGTTTCAGTATGGCAACAATTGCTATAAGACTAGATCTCCCACAATAATCTGAAATGGACTAAACCACTGATGGACAATGGTTAATGGATAAACACTCCCATTTTCCGACCACTGTGCTCTACAGCGTCTATTTAATGCGTCTCTGTTTTCAGGATCCTCTTGTATTTCTCTTACTATCTCCTCTGAATAATCGTCCACTCCTCTGCCTTATCTACCATAATGGAAGTGAGTGGAATTCACATTCTGCAGCCGAATGAGCAACTCAGTAAATATGGAGCAAATAAAGACATTGACCGGAGGTGAAACAGTACCTTACATTCAAATGCAGGCAGGCCTGCTCAGCCATCGTCTCCCTGGACCAAGTCAAACTGCTCACTCACTGGATACACTTGTCTCTTCCATGGCACGTGTAGAGGCTGAATAAAGAAATGAGTTTGAGTCAGTGCCTGTGTCATTAGTAACATGTTTGTCCCAGCAAAATCAGGTAATAAGGTGCATGAAATATGGCCCTGCCTCTTAACAATATCATGACCTACTGAGCTGCTGGCTAATCTGATGACACCGACAGGGATATAAATACTAATAAACTATCCTACTGCACTCCTGCTACTGACCACACAGCACATTGACATTATTAGCATAATGAAAACAGACATTTATAAGTGCTAGACTTTCACCAGCAACTCAGAACTGTAAATTATTGGGCAATTCACAGCTGTTTCAAGGTACAGTATGTCATTTTTTCTGTGGATGATCTGTGAGAAGATGTTACCTGTGCCAGACATGCTATAGCACTTGAGTGAAGTTTGACTGAAATCTGTCAAGAACACTTGGGTTGAAAAAAATAGGAGCTAGTTTCCAAGGCAACATATACACCAAGTGGTATTATTAGATGATGAGGAGCACTGCTCTTTTCATTTCCAAGTTCACAAAAGTTGCTAAATAGTTGACAATGCTGGCTGGTAATTACTTGTACCCACTGTTCAACTCACACATGGACTATCCATATTTTATAGGTTTTATCAGAGGATCACGTCCCAAACTGAAGTCTGCTTTGAGGTTATAAAAAAAAAGTGGCTGGGGTGCAAAAATCTTTATTATTACGCTGTTTTCAGCGAGACCATACATAATAAAATGCATATGTTTGGAGTAGGAGAGCATGCGAACATGTATGCCGAACTAGCTCTGCATAGTACCAATTTAAACAATGTCCTGGGATTTCTGTGATCTGATTTACAAATAATTCAGATCACATGAAGTAGCTTTAAAGATGTACAAACTGGGCAGCCAATTTTCACATAAAACTTATCGAAGTTGTTAGTGAATATAATTTAATGTGTTAATGTCCTCAGTGCAGCAGTGAAAATGCTTGACAGCACTCTGTCCTTCTTTCCAAGTGTGTAAGTCTCCTTTGAAAAGAAACACAGGACAC
This sequence comes from Spondyliosoma cantharus, assembly GCA_900302685.1. Classification (NCBI taxonomy): domain Eukaryota; kingdom Metazoa; phylum Chordata; class Actinopteri; order Spariformes; family Sparidae; genus Spondyliosoma; species Spondyliosoma cantharus. The sequence continues at coordinate 9,814 of OMLP01001869.1, forward strand.
AGCAGGAGGGGCGGTGCGATGTTCTCTCTTTTTATTGACTGACATGGCTGATGAGGGCCCATCCTGCACTTTGGCAGGAGGGTAGGCCAGCATGCGGAGGTGGCACCCGCCAGGGTACGAGGAGGGGACGACATGGTCGTCCTTCATAGATATTCCATGCGTGGCTTTACCCTCAGCTGCCCTGTCAAGGTCTGTGTATGCCCCTCCAAGGGGGCTGAGACAGGGTCATGGATGACACCCGCCTCTATGCCAGACGTGACAGCACAGCTGGGCTGCTTAATGACAGAGGGGCCTGGCCCAGAACACACCTGCCCATCCTGGGCAGGGCAGGCGACCTCACGGGGAGAAAGAGGAGCCGTTGCCACGTTCGATGGACAGATGTTCTGGAGAGGAGACAGCAGAGACAGCTGCACTACAGGGACCCCTCCGTTTCTCTCCTCTCTCCAGTAATTGAAAATCATGTAAAAGGTCAATTGTGTGATACTGGCTGTCCCTCTCTGCAAGTTGTTCCTTTCAGCCAGAACATGACAAAAACAACACTGACTGGATGACAGCTTTTGCTGCAATTACCGGCTATTTAACTATGGATGTCCATGTAATGACGATATCTGTAAACATTCCCAGTGAATAAATCTGCATATAAAAAGAGGTGTGGGCCATCTGTTGGGGGCCATGAATAGGGGTCCCTGAGAGAAACCTAATCATTGGGTACATTTCACAGACACTGTTATGACATTTGGACTCCAAATGAAGGAGGACTCTAAGTGGGGATGTAAATAACACTAATTCCAAACTCCATCAACAATTATTAGTAGAAGGGCCGGGGTGAAGAGTCCACTGTGATACAGGGGGGTCAGCGCTTGTCCTAAATACTGACAGAGAGTGACCCTCCTTCTGGGATTCACTCTGATGAGAAGTGGCAAGGTTCTAACCTCCACAGAATTGCTCTCGATTTGCGGTTGTCTTAAACAGAACCAGCTACAGAACTGTCACACACCATCAGTTTCTCTGGAATCCAGCAGAGATTTCTAGACCTTCACAGACAAATTAACGATCGTAATAGACAATGAGCACTCATCAAGAAACAACAAACTGAAATTAGATAAACTTCAGCCAATTTTGCGAGACATTTGGTTGTTGGCTTTCATGTACTTGAACCTTGGCAATGTGTTTGAAATGTTTTTTTTTGCTTGACCTAGATAAATGCCAGTTTTACGGAAACTAGAACCAGTACAAAAGGTTTAGATGCCAGGACTGTGAAATACAGCATATGAAAAGATTGTGTCAGTGTTGGACAAAGAATGGCCTGCATTAATGTGACATCTCATCAAACATTCATTTCACCGATCTTAAAGTTCGAAAAAGTTGTTACTTTTAATGAGGAACATCTTCTGGCTCACCCACAAACATGTGGTTTTGAGGGAATGCTTTAAAATTTTAACAAAAACAAGTGCTGTGACTTGAGTACCAGCACAAACAGGAAGGAAACAATATATTCTATAAACTCCTCCAAATGAGAATGTTATCAATTACACTCGTGTCTGCAGGAAAAACAAAATGAAGCTCTTCAAGATGCATGTTTCTGGTTTGACTGACTGTAACCCTTTGCCAATAACAATGTTACCCGCAATCACGATCCAAACCACAAACCCTTGGAACGGCACGCTGTCACAAATTATGTTTTGATTCTGGCCAAACGTAACAGCTTCCTGACTAGTGCTGTTTTCTCTTCCTGTCAGTTTTATCATCCTGAACCAAATGCAAACTAGAGGAGGCTGTTTTCACTGCAAAGAGGACATTTAGTAACATATGAAAATGCTGGCTGCACAGTATGGAAGACAGAATAAAGTCACAGTGGCCGACTGAACGATGTTAAGAGAGCTGCTGAAACGGAGAAGGATGCAAAAGGATGCAACTTCAACAAGCGCCATAGCATCATGCCGGGAAAAGGGGTGAAAATGTTACGTTTTATCATTGCCAATGAGAGCTGGATTCAGTAAATACCCATGTTATTACTCACGAATTTCAAAGAAAAAAAATTTCTGCACTCATTAAAGCAAAGAAAATATTTTGACATCATTGTTCCATCTTTGTCTTTACACCTAATTGTCTCTCACGTCTAGAAAGAACACGTATCACTTATTTCCAATCACTCCTGAAACCACTTGGCCCCTTAATTTAAATGTGTGAGCGTGCTTGTGCGTATGCCACTTGTATGAGAGTGTAACTGTGCAACTGCATGTGTGTAGTACACCAGAATGCACATTTCAAAGGCAAGACAGCTCCTGGGCTTGCTGAACTTTGCTTGTTATCAGGAGCTGAGAGTGAAATGGAGAGAATTGATCTTTTGTCTACTGGAGGTGCACTCCCTTGGGCCGGGCCGCTCGCTTGCTCACTCGCTTGGCTGCCATGCAGAGGGCTCCCTTTCTCATCTTACCCCCCCCACCACCACCATCACCACCACCATCCCTTCACCCACCCCTCGTTCACTCACTCGCTCTCTCTCTTTCTCTCTCTCTCTCTGCGTGGCGGCTGCCTCTCCTCCAGCTGACACTTGTCCTGCCGTTACTGGGAGAGATGTGCGCTGAGCTGCTGACATCAGGATTGATCTTCCTCCTTTTCCCCATAAGCTCCATATCAAGCTCCTGGAGACTCTGGAGGAGACAAAGAATGGGCAGAGGGGTGGGGATAAGGGGTCGGGGAGGCGGCCGGAGTGGAAGGAGGGAGAATATTGTCAACTCACATCACCTCTTCAAACTAACAATGTTTGTTGCAGCAAAGGAATAGAGAAGACAAAGTTGACAGTTTTATTGGCGATGGTAGAGGGAAGTTTGCTCTTTTTACTAAATTGTTGCTCACAGTAACACCACAACACCCACAACTAGATCTCCTAATGCTACTAAGAGCACATATTTTTCATGAACAAGTTTCAAATGATAAACTGTTAACTAAAGTACAGAGGATGTGGTATTAAAAGTAAATCAGCCGGTGCATGGTACGCAGTCAGCTGGTAGAGTGTGGACCATCATTAGTATTAACAGGTAATTCTGTTATTATTATACCTGTATCTGATGATTTAACCAAACTAACACCAAATGTACACAAAAACACAAAGAAACTAACTGATCGAGGCAGAAGTAGATAAGAAATTCCAGTGTTCTGCAGGATTAAATTACTAGTTTGTCAATAGAGTCTGGTGGTTTTGGAGCGTTGCAGTTGTTTCTGGTTAAACAAAAGGGATGTGACTCTTTAACAAAAGGTTTATCTATGTAGGTATCATCTCCATAACATTGTGAATAATAATCAAATAATAAGTATTACATTGCAACCATTGTAGCCTATTTTGCAGGTGCCAGCTGAGGCTGAACTTTCAAAACCTCTTGTACCTATTTGTCTTTTAGACTAAACCCTTTAAGTCTAAGCCCTTACCACAGTGGCTAGTGTTTGACTCCAGCCTTGGGCCCTTTGCTGCATCCCTTCTCTTTCTCCTGCCATTCCTGTCTCTCTCCAGCTGGCACCCTCCTTGAAAAAAGCAGAAATGCCACAATAAATAAATAAATCAATGGCATCATTTTGAGAATAAAACCTCAAAACTTGCTTGATTCAGTTATTTTCCACAAGTACCACACCACATTTATATGACTGGTAGATCATTTTGAGGTCATACTTAACAACACAAATGAAAGTTGTGACTAATGCCAAACGTATAGCTTTACTTTCAGTACTTACTTGTCAAAAATACTTTAGCAAAATGCAGGATGCACACCTGGAACTGGAATTCCATCAAATATTGATCACTTCATCTCTGGCTCATGCCCTAACCTTCCTCCAAATATCATTTATATCTGTAAATTAGGTTTGGCGATGTGGTGTTGATACAACAAGATAGACCTCTCAATAGCTGTCAAGCTCTCCTTGAAAGATTTTTGGCTCCCCTCACTCAACTAAGCCCTTCTGCTTGAGGTGGTTTAATACGTTTGTTGTAGTGCCTTTTTGTTGTTACAATCTTTATGCACTTCATACATATTACTGTGGTTTGCTGTATATCTGATCCTTTGTAACCAAACTACTTTCAGATTGTTGTTCCACTTTTTGGAACAAAATCTTCCACCCTGGAGTTGGTAGCAATGTCAAGCCTGGATTATACTCTCAAACAGACAACTGCGGACACCATGGTTGCATAGATGTATTCCGTAGCTTGTTGAGGTGTAAAAGCAAACAAATTTGAGGTACTCCGATGTGGGCAGAAAGCCTACGTGTACACCCACTGATGATAAAATTTACGTCAGATGCAGAAAGTATAATTTCAGTATTATTTTTGCTTTCAGCCATACTTGTTGCTGTTGTAGGTAATTGTATGGCGTAATGACATCAAACTTATTATAATGATATAATCATAAACAATATTTTATGGCACAGCCCAATTGTAAACAGATTTTTCCAGTACCTCACAACCAACAAACCAACCAGGCAAAACAAAAAAGACAACACCTTTGGCAGCTGTCAAAATCACAGCATCTACAACTGAATAAACTGGTTTAAAATTAATCTAGACTCATAATTAGAATGAACATAAAAAAGTCATAAATAAAACAATCAAACATTAAACATTAAACACTTGCATCAAACAA
>OMLP01001871.1:0-14407 GCA_900302685.1 Spondyliosoma cantharus
GGGGTCAAAATATTGAGACTGTACATCTGTAAAGGAAAAGGTGGATGTTGACAGACGAAAAACATAACGCTAAAGACTGCAATGTATAATGAAAATGGGGTACAAGAATGGGAAATGAATAAATCACGTCTCAACAAGATCTAAGTCTGACAGTGTGAGAAGGGAGAGATGAAGAGGATAAAGACAGGAGAGTCGGGGCCCCGGGAGAAGTGAGTGACAGTAAATTCCTGAACGCCGACAGATAAAGAGAATCCTCTCCTAAAGCCAGGGGACGTGTTGGCGTGCGCGTCGCTCTGCGCTGCATGCTGATGCGTTCACCTCGCAATTTCCGTGCTGATCGGGGACAGGTTAACGGCAACGAAAAAAAGGGAAGGTCAAGGGGATTAACCTGCTCGATTTGTGGCCATGGTGACAGCCACTTTAAGCCTGTAATTGTTTGTTATTTTTAGCTTTTTCTTTTTTTTTCCGCATCCGAACTCCAAGACGGATTCAGAGAGGATTGGGGAAAAAGTTGCCCCACAACAAATGTTTCTGCAACTTTGGAAGCAAATGAAAGACAGCCCTTTTCAAATTCCACAAATTTGTGAGAACGCGGGCGTCTAAAAGCCGGATTAAGCCATTTACATTCAGAGTATTCAGGACTCGCAGTGAGATAAAAAGTTTTTCGAGTTATTACAGACGCGCTTTTCCGAGCTGATTTGTTTCCTTTTTTTGGGTTGTGGAGGGGGGGGACCGATTCGCTTATCGCTTATCAAGAGAAGAGGACAACACGAGGAGGTCATTTCATCTCAAGTGTTTGGCGCCGCATTTTATGAGGAGGCCTTTTGAGAGGCAGGAGACAAAAAGCCACAGTGACAGCGCAGATTGACACTCGATCACACACCGTCCACAAAACAAGACTGACGACTAAGAGCCGGTGCCCTTGCAAAGTAGCCTGCAAGAAGTTACGCACAAAGTATTCCGTTATAATCGAGACATGTCAGTGATGTGACTTCTGCTACATGCAGTGAAAAGTGGGAATATAGAAGCCGCATGGGGTGTTTGAGGGGGATTGTTGTGACGCCAGATAAAGCAGCGGTGTGTCGGGCACAGCTCATGGGCAAGGAAGGGTGAAGATGGGATGAATTCATTCTATTGCGACGATCAATATTTTCGGCAGTGGGAGGAGAAATACACGGGGGAAAAGGGACGAGACGAGAAAGAAGAGAGGTCAGGAGGAAAATTGCTGCTCTTCTTCTCAGGAAAAAAGATCTTTGCGAGCGTGAGTGTACAAAACACCTCTTGCATTGCAATTACATGGAAATTACATATCATCGCTGTGATATATTGTCTTTTTAAGCAGCAGGGTTATTGTCATGCAAATTTCTCCATATTAAAGAAGAAAAAGCCGGGTGAGTTCTCGCTCACCCTCAGTGGAAGAGAGCTTTGGTCTTATTGAAATATCCATCTCTGAGATTTCCGCTTCCACGCAAAAATACAGTGGAGGTGAATGGAATTTTTGTTTGCCGTGTTAACAGCAATGAAAACATCTCTTTCCAGTCACAGTTTCCAGGAGTCATATTTATTTATAGGGGCTGCATCTTTGGGGAAAAAAAAAGTTGTTCCAATGAAAACTATCGACACTGACATTTGTGAGTAATCCTGAGTAACTGGGACACTTCCACAATTCAACTACACAGTTTTGTGCCAGTGGCAGAGAAATCTTAGCGACGCATATCAAAAAACTTGGTAAAATACATCCACTGGAGATAAGAGAGAAAAAGTACCAAAGCTTAAAGGGTAACTCCACCAATCTTGTGGTCTTGTGGAGTACGACTGCATATGTGAAGAAAGTAATATAAAGCCTTTTGTGGCTCCAGAGGAAGCTGCATGTAATCTGAAAAATAGCCTTCAGTGATATTGCTCAGTTGCATTGTGGGCAAGGTAGGCACCAGAATTTAAAAAGCAGTCGACTAAACTATTGGACAGTTTGGAGAAAAAAAAAATCAAAATCCATGCAGTGGAACCAGAGATATCACTTTTTGTATTTGCTTAATTACCCACAATGCAACTTATCCACTGACATCACTTTAGGGCAATTTATCAGATAACACGCTGCTTCCTCTGGTGCCACAAAAGGCTCTATACTTCTTTTCTCACACATGCAGTAGTACTCCCCAAGACCTGTAAACACACTTTTATTTGTAAAATTGGTGGACTTAACCTTTAAAGTAGAACTCAAACAATTAGATGATCAATCAACTAGTCAAACAACTGAAAATAATCACAAATTTAGTCATTTCAAAGAGAAAAGCAAGAATAAAATCCGATTTTGATGATTTGCTGCTTTTCATTTGTTTTGCTTTTTTGTTTTCATGAGCTTCAAATTTCCCTCCTTGTAATTTTGTGTTGTCTTCCATTGCTCCGTTATAACTATCCAAACATCCGACAGCCAACGAGAAGCCTGGGAAACAACCTGTCTTCCGGCCCATTACAGTTAACCATAGTGATCCCAGCTGGTCCTAACCTGGGACAGAGGGCGCATCCTGACACTCTTCCCCTGTAGATGAGCCTGTAATAGGGTCACGTAATTACCAGTGGCAGCCCCGGAGCTCTGCCCAGCTCAAACGCCCAGGGCCCTCATTACCCACAATGCTGCCTGGGCTCTTAAATATCAAACACCTCTTTGTGCTGGAGGCCTGACAGGCTCCTTAGCCTACGGCTACCCCTCTGTGCTCTGCTGTGCATGCATGTGTGGGACTGCTTGCGTGAGTGCGAGCCAGTGCACATCTGGATAAGTGATTTAACAGGTCTTTATAATATATACTGTACGTAGGTGTATCCGCTGACATATACATTAATGTGTTACAAGAACATAATGCTCACTTCCCCTGAAATAGAGGCTTTCAGGCAGGAGGAGTCGATTTAAGTGGATCTCCTCTGAAAAGCCTTGAGCCAGACTAGCAGAGAAAAAGGAGTAAAAAGGAGCATGGACAATCAATTAGTCAATGTTTCTCCTTTCATGTGCATAAAGGAACTGTTATTCTTCCACACATTAGCACTGGCTTCTAAGTGCATTAGCACCATAGTATAAAAAAATCGCTTCTGACAAATGGGTCTACGGCTAATTCACAAAGCCAATGTTTTCAGACATTGTCAGACTTTCCTCTTGTCTGACATGTAGGGCACACTTAGTTGTTGAATGTGGGTTGTTTAAACCGGAGGATATAACCTCCATTTAGTTTTAAACCCCACTGTAACCGATGAGCAAACGCAGCCCCGGTCGATGTAACCTTGAAAAAGCGACCCACGTTCTCGACACTTTATGATACATCGTCTCACAGTCCTGTGATCCGCCGAGAAAGTGATGTGTTATTAAGCTGAGTTTTCTGAATGTGAGTCTGAGAATTTTTCTCTGCAAAGTCCATTAAATTTAAATACCCCAATGATGGAAGCTTACGAGGCTCTACATCAATTGTTCTGCGAGTGCTTAGTGCTTAATACGGCACCGTCGTATCTGATCATACAGCAGGGAGAACAGAGGGAGCTAAGAGTCTGGTGCAACTTGTTCCAAATGCATTCTGTACTTAAATGTGTGATTTCATAAAACGAGTATACTCTTATTTTTTTTACTGCACATTAAAGAGAGGATTGCATAAAAATGAGTGGTGTAACTGCTGGAAAATAAGTTGCACATTTAAAGGAGAACTCCTGACTTTTTTTTTCTCCTTTCCTTCAGGTTCTTGTAAATGTAAGAGATCCTGAACGTTAAAAAGGTCCAACTCTGCACCATCAGAAGCTCCTCTCTCCCACTGAAAACACTGCTCCTCAAACACCTCACCATTAGCCTTTAATTCTGTGACTTTGTGACATCACACCACATCACCACGCCACTTATTTGCATAATTTATGCATAGAAGCTAGTTTGGCGTACATTTTTTTGATTTAGCGCAGTTGCTGTGTTGTTGTCAGCAGTGCTGGCTCTGGCCTGTGCGAGCTGACCAATCAGAAGAGACTGGGTATTCAGGAGGGGGGCATAAAGAGACAGGAGCTTAAACAGTGTGTTTCAGAGAGAGGGTGAAAACAGAGCTGCAGGACTGGACAGTGTGAGGGAACAGACGTGTTTTTTGAGCACTGAAGCATGTGTAACCGTAATTACTGTACACTTTATATTTTGGGTTCTTTTTATATATAAAATATAATAATATATAAAAAGAACCCAAAATATAAAGTGTACAGTAATTACGGTTACACATGTAAACCTATTCTAGTAGTAACCCCAACTAAAATGATAAACCTGAAAATTAGCAGAATATGTCTCCTTTATTTAACCCAAGTATTTTTTGCACCACTCCAAAGCAGAGGCTAGTAACAACTAAACCCTTTATTTAAAGCAATGTAAGTGTCGACCAGAGATTGTGGCTCTTTGGTCGTGACACAAACCACGATGTGATGGTTTTATGAATGCATTCATCATGACAGCTTTATTACTTTAAAATGAAATCTGGATATCTAATCATTCCATTTGCTTAATAACTTCCACGGCATTGCTTTGCAAACCTCACTAATAATATATAGTCATTAGGTTTATTAGTTATAAAGGCCCCCGTGGTCATATTACCACGAGGAAGCCAAGGGAATGTACTTCTAGCAAGACTAAAACAACCAGCCTTTTGTATGAGTTTTGTTCTTAGGGCCTGCTAATATAAACAAGAGATGTTCAATGTAAAAGTCTTACTCCGTAATGATCATTTTTGCTCCACTGCTGCAACATTTGGATTACTTTCTGCATCCACCTCCCAAGTTTTCCTTCACCCGCAGAAATTTCCTATACGAGACTCCCAGTCGCTGATTGCTTAATTGGCTGGCGCCCTCGGTAAATGGATGCTGATTTCACGCACGTATGGACCGAAATGCACAGAATTTAAAGTGGCTGTCTCGCACGCACAAATCAGGGCGTGACTGACAGCTAGATCGCATCTGAAGTCATTTTTTACGCATGGAAATGAAAGCGTGTTGTCTGTCTTCAAACGTTCACAGCCCTGTGAGCGAGACCTCCCGAAGGCAAATGGTTAAAAACTGATATGGGCACAGTGGACTGAAAGACAGTTTATTTTCATCTAAAATGTGTTTTGTGTGGCTTCTTCCATGCATGTACTCTCTCTCCTGAGAAATCATCCTTGCATCAAGACAGAATACACAGTAATACTTCTTGACACATCCTGGAGTCATATCCACAAATTATGCAGGCGGTCTCATTAAATCATTGAACTGTGAAAATGATGCGCGTTAATCTCCGCACCACCAAAATACATGTCCTATATTTGATCGACCTGGAAGTCTTATCACTTCACTGGTACGCTAATATGATGTAGCGTCATTTGTAGTATACAGATACAGAAGAAGGACCTATGGTCGGCGCACATTTTTGTCAAAAAATTGATATTCTGACGCACAGCTGCACCGCTTCCCTGAATGGCAGATCACTTTATAGGCGCATGGTGAATAAAATTAAGTCAGCTCAAATCATCTGAAGCTGACAGACGGGATGGCTTCCATTTAGCCCCGTGATTATGCATGAAAACAACATAAATATCACAAATATCCCTCGTTCAACTGTTTGTAAACTCTGCCAGCAACAATGGACAAAATTAAACTCACTCTGAGCTGAAATATGGGGCCTGACAGCCGACACAGTCATGAGTTGTGAGTTAGTGTGCGAGCAGTGAGCAATTGTCTGAACCCCTGACATCTACGCCAGAGACTCAACAAGAAGAGGAGCATTACAGATTCAACCCCAGGAGACGAGTGTAAAGGTTAGAGAAGCCATACTGTACTCCGAAAGTGACAGGTTTGATCTTCACCTCGGCCAATTTGTAGCAATCACCATTTGCTGAAATGTCATTTGGCAACACATTCAGGACCCTTCTGCTCGAAAAGCGACTGAAATTTAGATGCAAATATGAGGGTAAAATGGTTGAATCTTACCGTTATCCTCGACGGAGAAGTGGAAGAGATCAGAAGTTGCATTTTCTTCATTTCGCAACACGTAGCAGATGTTCAGGTCATCAATATCAGCTGTAAAAGAAAATAAACTTTAGTCTTTTGCAACAAATGCTTTTTTGTAATTAATGACAAAATGTAAATGAGGGCCGCTCTGCATTTTTAAACCACAGGGTTACGCTGTCGTGTCAGTGTGAGATGAAGCATGATGAAACTTTTAACAATCTCCTTGCTCAGACTTAAGGCAAGGTGATGGCTAAATTACACATTGTTTACCAGAAAGCTTTGCCCTTGTCAAGATTAAAACACATATTTATATAAAAAAAAAAATATTTGCATTTTAAGATTATAATAAAACATTCACGCTGGTCACAGAAATAGCCTTAGAAGCACTTTGAAGTCGCATTAGGGCTTTATGGCCTGTTCAAACACTCTCTCTATCGAGTAATTGTTCAAAGATGGGAGCTGTCCCGCCTCAGCACCGTATCAGCCGCAGTAACAGCAGGTCTCTAGCATCACACTGATTCAGTTCCTTATCAGCACTCAGCATGAACAATTTTCTACTAGAGAGAGCATTCTGAAAGTCATGCATCCGTAATCCAGGACGATAAGGGCCGCAACCTCCAATCCGAGACATCTCGAGCTAAACCAAGAGAAAAAAAAAACGTTTAAATCCCGAAACCTGCCTGCTCTCTGAGTCAACAGCCCCCCGAAAAAAAAAAAAAAAAAACAGGTGACAGTGGATCTTTTAATGACAGACGGGGGTAAGAATGTTAAAAACAGGACTGTGGCGGGCACCTACACTTCCACAGCTGTTTCCCAACTTGTCAGAATTACAGGGCTCTGCCTGCATTTTTTTCCACCGTTCTCCACAAATGTCTATTGCAGAGCAGAAAAAAGACATCGAGGCTGTGAAAGGGCTTGGCCCCTGCAAACCACCTCACTCAATAATAGATGGCAGAGGAAGGAGGTTCATAAAAGTATAAACCCTTGACTCCTGGCTGGGACCCATCTTAAACCTCTTAGGTGGCTCCCTGTCACTCCCGCCTCTCCTTCTTCCCTTCAATGCTGAAGACGGACCAGTGTGTGTACGAGCGCGACCATTTTATATTTATACAAGGTGAGGATTTTTCTCAGGCCATTGTTTTCACATTAGCGAGCATCGATCTGCGGAGGCAGCGAGGAAAAAAAGATGTTCTCTGGAGTGTTGTCACGCAGCCTTGAACCCGAGGACCTTGCAAATATAAAGTCAACACTGTGAACCAGGGCCACGATCTTCATCAAATATTTAAAGCGAAAAAGTCTCCTGGGATGTGCCCTGGAAATAGCATGAGTAAATAAAGAGCCCGGGATTGTCTCTTTCACCTGACTGATTCTTCTGACGAGCCTGTTTGCTCTCTCTCAGTCTCTCTCTCACGCCCCTTCCCTCATTCTTTATCTCTCTCATACCACCTACACCCCCACCACCCCCTCCTCCATTTCCCCCTGCCTCATTTGCGCTCTCTTCTACTTTACTTGCTCTCTCTGCCCCCTCTCCTGCCCCTTCGCGTCTCTCTCCTCATCGCACTCTTGTCTCATCTGCGCCCCCTTTTTTTCTTTTCTTTCCAGAGACTGCAGCCGCACAGCCATTGTCGGAAGTGTCCTTCTCCTGCAGACTGAAGGGCTCTTTCCCCTTTCTGTGTTTTCTTAGCCTCCGTCGGTGCTTTTCTGCCGAGCCGTGGCGCGAGCAGGTGAATTTTCGCACTTGTTTGCGTAATTGCCCCCAGCGTGATGTGAAATCCTGCATTGATTGCATCGTTTTTAAGCCTCAATCAGCGGCATTGTTCTTCCGGCTTCTGCCTTATCAATAAACAGACATGCACACACGCAGAAATGTTTGTAAATTCAAAACTCAGGTGGCAAAAATCTCAAAAATCTGCGTCGGCGGTGTGTGGGAAATGTACCATGCTGAGAAGTTTCAACGCTTTCTAACATGATTTTTTATTCCTAATGTCCTGATCAAACTGCCTGAATGCACTACAGCTCAAATGCCATCCTGTCACTAAAAGGTCTGCACTGACCTTTTCACATGATCCTCTACTTCTGTCCTGCTTCATTTAACAAACCACTGTGGAGAACATCAGATGTGAACACTTCCCCCGAGATGCAGAAACGATTAATTATTCATCTCTAACCGTCTACAAGACATTTGCGGAGAAAAAACATCAGCCTCTAACTTTGGTCTGCTAATTATGATTTGATGAGCAAGGCACATCTAAATCAGGCCCAGAAAATTAACTATTGAAATTCCCAAGCCTGCACTTGTCACACGTATGAATAATTATTACCCCATAAATTAAAATCTTTGGTCGGAGGTGTGAAAAATTAATCAAAACTTGCAGCTTTGCAGGAATTTTTTTTTTTGTACTTTGTAACTGAACATTTTCTACTGAGGTTATCACATGACACATTAGGGGATTATAACTTTTTAATTAAATGATGATTAAAAAACGATTCTTTTGGCCAAATGAACAGTCTCTGGAAGAACTTTAAAGACGTTTGAGTAGCGAAAGGCATTTGGTAAATTTTGTTTACAAGATATAACAGACTAACCTTTCTTTCCACCCATTAACCAATGAACAGCACTAGAGGATAAATTCACTCAAAAAATCATATCTGTCATCATCTAATCACCATAATGCCGGTGAAAAGTTAGGAGGAAATGTTGTAGTCTACAAAACATTACTGGAGCATCACAACAAATTAGCGTTACAGCATTCTCCTAGACAACTGAAGTAGATGTGGACTTGTTATAAAACATTAAAAAAAAATGGCAAAAGAAAAAACATAAATGGCACCATACAGTTTGTCTTGTGTAATCAAAGTTTCGGAAACCCAGATATCCCGATTTGATATGAAAAGATTCTATGTACACCAATGATGCGCGGTTGAGCTCATGCACCCACTTCAGACAGTATGGCTGTTACAGTGAAGATTTCAGGTTAAAAAAAAAAAGTGTGTAAATGACATATTTTCAAATCAATTTGGGATCTTGGACCATCCATATGGAGCCCTTATTATATATTTTTTGGCTGTTTTAAAACAAGTCCCCATCCACTCCAGTTGTGGGAGAATACTGCGATGCTGTTTCGCTGTGAAGCTCCAGAATACGTTTTTGCAAAACTACTTTACAAAATGTCACCTGAATTTCCATCAGCGTAGGGGTGAGTAGATAATAACTGAATTTTTCATTTTTAGGCTGAACTTATCCTTTAACTAAATCCATGTCAGTTGATATCATTATCCATGTGCAATGTTTATACAAAGGGCACACGAGTGGGTGTTTGCTTCAGGGCTTACCTTGGCTAAACGTGTTGATGGAGTTGTTCCCGTGTCCCAGGTTGATGATGTAACCATGTTTGGGCTGCGTGGTGATGTGAAACTTCAGGGAGGCCGAGCTGCTGTCTCTGTCCTCCGCCCTCAGCACTTTGGGGCTGATGGGGAACCCCAGGTGACCCGTGGTCAAGACCTTCAAAGTGGGTGCGCCTTTATTCACCACAATCTGGGGCGCGCCGTTGTCGATCCCCACAATGGTGATCTTCATGGTTTGAGGGCGGCGAGTTTCGAACACAGTGTCGGGGAAAACATAAAAGTCTGTGTGTGTGCCATCACTGACGGTAAAGGAGAATGAGTCCTCTGAGGATTCGGTTCCGTCGTGTTTGTAACTGATGAGGTTTTCATTCAGGTCTTGTTTGGTGAAGCTGGTAATGGCCGTGGACTGGTTGTAGAGGAGTTTACCATGAACAGGCAGCTGAGTGACGGTGAATTTCAGCAGCTTCTCTGCTGTGTCCTGATCCTCAGCAGTGAGCTCAAAAGGTGTGATCAGCTTAATCTGGCCCTCTGTGACCACTAAGCTATTCAAAGTAACAACAGGTTTTTTATTATCGACATCCACAATAGAGACTCTGAATGTTCTGAAAATAGGATTGTAGCCGTCAGTGACTTCAAACTCAAAACTGTCCATCTTCACCTCATCATCTGAGGTGTGGATGTAATAAATCTTACTGCCAGCCAGCTGGAGCTGAGTAAAAGACACAATGGGCACCCCAGGAGTGTCTGTGCACTCCAAGTGGCCTCTGACAGGGGCCCTTGTAACGGTGAAGGCTAAGTTCTCATCAGGGCTGTTGAGGTCTGTCGTGCTGAGAAGATCTGTAGTTAAAGTCACTCTGCCACCTTCTCTCAGAGCCACGCCTTTACTAACCACATCGGGGAACACCATGTCGATGCTGCCCACAGTGATGTAGAAATAACGATCAATCAGTGGGTTCATTCCATCCGTGACGTCGAATTTGACCAAGTCTCTGATGCCCTCCTGGCCGTTGTGTGTGTAGAGTATAAGCCCTTCATCGAGCTCAGCTTGTGTGAAATTCATGCTGAGCGTGATGTTCTCCAGAGACCCGAATGGGGTCTTCCTCTGCAGGAGACCCTGACCAGGCCCAAACCGGATGATAAATGTGAGCGTACTGTCGTCTGAATCCAAATCTGTTGCTTTTAGCATTTTGCTGTTGATCTCTTTGGTCTCCCCGATTTCCACCTCCAGTCCATCGTTGATTAGCATTCTTGGGGTCTCGTCGTCAACAGGTATGATCAAAACCATGGCTGTTTTCTGCACAGAGTACTTCCCATCAGTCAGAGTCACATCAAAGCTGTCCTCTGTTGTCTCTGAGTCATCATGCTCATAAATAATACTTGATGCCTCCCTAATCTGCTCTAAAGTGAAATTAGTCACCAAAACCGAGCCCGTGGGTAGCTGGTTTAAAATGGCGCCATATTTGGGAGGTTTGGAAATGATGAACATCAGCTCCTCAGGTGGAATATCGCCATCGGCGCCGTTCAGAATCGGAGTGTCAATGACAATGTTCATCCCCTCCATCACAACTATCTCCCTCAGATAAATCTCCGGCTTTTCATCATTTGCTGGGATGATAACGATGGGGAAGAAATGATTCTCTGAGAAATTGATGCCATCAGAGCACCTAAATGTGAACCTGTCCTCCACCGGCTCAACGCCTCTGTGAATGCTCTGCACATAGTAGATATTCCCCTCCCTGATGTCTCTGATGGTAAAAGCACTGATAGCTGTTCCTGATCTGGACTTTTCTGAGCCTGGGGCTGGCGATATATTTTCCACATAGCCCGCGGTGGGCTGGACGATGATGGTGCAAAGGATATCATCCGTTGGAGTGTCATTATCATCAGCGTTCAAGTGCTGAGAGCTGATGCCGTACTTCTCCCCTTCGATGACACTGAATTGAATCCCGACTCCGACCTCAGGGGCCTGGCTGTCAACAGGAAGGATAGTGACTCGAACTTGCACTCCGTTGACCTTATTGCCACCGACTGTCCAATCATCGGACATGTCTGTGAGAGTCAGATTGAAGCCGTCCTGCTGAGAGGTGAGACCAATCTCGCCTCCAGTGTGTGCATACACAACCACGCCGTTAATTATATCAGCCTGTGTAAACCTAGTGGCAGGCACTCCTTTGACTAGTATCTCACCCATAGCTGGAGGGTCTTCCACAATAAAGGTCAGCTGGAGGTCATCTGTGTCATCATCATGGCCTTGAATGACATTAGTCGTAATCTCCGTGGCTCCGTTCTCCAGCACTTCCATATGAGAGCCGATTGTTCCCGCGGGAAGGCTGACTGTCGGAGTTTCATCATCGACGGGCTTTACATTAACTTTGACTGTCACGGTTACCACATGAATCCCATCACTGACATCCAGCTGAAATTCATCACTCGTTGTCTCCTCCCCGCCATGAATGTATGATATCTTCCCCGCCGAGATATCCTCCAGTCTGAAAACCCCTTTTATATCTAGGTCAGTGAATGCAACCTGAACCTGGCCATGTTTAGGGAGCCGGATGAGAGTGAAGGTGATCTGTTTGCTATCTGTGTCGAGATCTGCTGCGTCTAGCTCAGCGACACTTACGATGCGCATGCCTCGCTCGTACACGGTGAGGCCTGTGTTTGTGATCTGAGGGGGTTTGTTGTTGACAGGCTGCAGGTAGATAGTGAACGCCCCTTCGATGCTGTTCCCAGCCGTGTCTTCGACAGTGTAACGAAACTGCACCACATGGGCTGTAATCCCGAGCTCGACATCCGGGGGGCCGTAGGAGATCTTGTGGTGGTTGATTTGAGCTTGTGTGAACTCTGTGACTTCGGTGTCGGGGCCGTCTGTCAGAACCAAAGAACCAAACACAACTTGGTTGTTTTCATCTGTATCTATCGGCGGTTGGATAACTGTGTATTTGAGGTCGCGATCCTCAGAGTCCAAATCAGTGTAGCGCAGGACTTCTTTATTAAAGTGAGTGAGCTTGTACTCCTGAACTGTCATCTGCAGGGTGGTGCCAGGGAAGAGCTCAGGGGGCACGTCATCTATAGGTAAAACCCGGATCATGAATACGGTCTCTCCTGACTCGTTGGGGGGGTCGTTATCATCCTGAACTGTGAACACAAACTGATCCATGATGGTTTCTGTGTTGTGAGGGCCTGTGTGCTTGTAAAACAACTTCCCATCTGTGATATCTTTCTGAAGCCACTCTGTCACCTCTTTCTCGTACACTTCGTCCTCGGCGTTGAACTTCCAAGAGGAGGGGTCCCCTGGGGCATCTGACTGTCTCAGCAGCAGGGTGCCGATTGTAGAAAACGGAGGGACGATGGTGAATTTAATAGTCGAGTCCTCCGAGTCGATATCTGCAGCGCTGAGCATGAGCGGAGAAATAGGCATCATCTGGTTTTTGAACAGCACCAGGCCAGTGTTTGCATTTATGATCGGCGGCTCGTCATCAGTGGGAACTATTGTGATGGGAAACAAGAACTCTACCTCGTTTTTCCCATCAGACATCTTGAACACAACGTTGTCGCTGTATGTGTCGCTGCCATCGTGCTGGTACACAACCACCCCCGTTGTGAGGTCAGCAGGCGTGAAGAATTTCCTGTGAGAGCCCAGCACCATGAGGTCCCCGTGGCGCAGCCCGTCCACCACTGTGATGCTGACAGCATCCAGGTTGTCTTCGTCGCTGATCTCCAGGTTGTGGGCTGTGAATAGAGGCCGAGACTGCCCCTCGTACAGCAGCTGACCCGTGTTGCGTGTCACGACGGGGGCCAGGGAGTTCATTGGCTTCACGACTATCATAAAAGCGAAGGGGTCTGAGACGGCCCCGTCTGTGTCCACCACCTCAAACTCCAGCTGGAAAATCCTCTCTGTGTCTGAGTCCAGGGAGGGGGGCTTGTAAGCGATTTTCAGATCACGCAGGTCTCTCTGGTAGAAAGATGTGATGGGGAGGTTTCTGTCATCGGTGCTGACTATGTAGCCCTCCTCGTAGGATAAGGGAGAGGTGATGTTGAAAATAAGCTCATCTGGGTCTGACTCTGCATCCTCAGCAGCCAGCATGTCAGGGGTGAGGGCGGTCATGACAAACTGGCTGATCTCCATCATCATCATAGACACAAAGCTGGGCTTGGGGGCAGTGTTTTCCTCCCCCTCTCTGATGCGGATCATGAGATGGAAATACTCCTGTTTCAGGAGGTTTCCCTCCTTATCGTGCAGCTCCACCACCATGGGAACATAATCCCTGTTCGGGGACTTGCGATCGAACGTGTGCTCGTAGCGGATGTCAGCTTGTGTGAAGTCATCACAGTCCATCATAGTGGAAAGTTTCCCCCCGTCGACGAGTCTCCCATATCTGGGCAGCGCGCTGCCGCTTGACAGGGACGTCACCTCACATTTATGAGCGTCTCTGTCGTAAGTAAACTCTAAAATCTTCTTATCAATGGGGTTACTGATCCCTTTCAGATTATCGACAGTGAGAGGCATGTTTTTGGTGAGCAACTCTAGCTGCGTAAAAACTACTTCCACCTCCATCATGAACGGGATAATAACGGTTTCGGTTTGCGCGTCATACCTGAGCTGCAGCCTCACTCTGTCTTTCGCCGGACTTCTCGAGCCGTAGTGGGAGTACGTCACGTCGTTGGGACCGAAATCACACGGAAACTTTTTGGGAGAGAGGTGTCCCGGTCTCTGGGAGAGCGGGTCATTGTCCAGGACGGTGATGCTGCAGCGGTCCCCCGGCTGCGTCTGGATCACCAGATCATTGATGGGATCGATGAAGACCGACCTCCCGAAAGGCACGCGTATTCCGTTGTTGGCCACCAAGATCGCGTCCTCTGACAGCTCAGATCGGAGCGCGTAAAATAGTCCGGCGCTGTCAGGCTGCGCGGAAACAAAACCTGTTACTGTGAAACACAGGAGAAGTCTGTAGAACATCTTGGCAGCGGATGCGATCCAAACCATCCGAGAACAGTCACTCTGCCGAGGTGATGCTGAAGAAGATGTCCGGTCCTTTTTTTTTTTTTTTTTTTTTTTTTTTCTCTCACAGGT